>SJYA01005081.1:6930-29235 GCA_006410615.1 Neotragus moschatus
AGAAATCTGTATGCGGGTCAGGAAGCAACATTTAGAACTGGACATGAAACAACAGACTGGTTCCAAATAGGAAAAGGAGTGTGTCAAGGCTGTATATTGTCACCTTGCTTATTTCACTTATAGGCAGAGTACACATCATGAGAAACGCTGGACTGGAAGAAACACAAGCTGGAAATCAAGATTGCCGGGAGAAATATCAATAACCTCAGATATGCAGATGACACCACCCTTATGGCAGAAAGTGAAGAGGAACTAAAAAGCCTCTTGATGAAAGTGAAAGAGGAGAGTGAAAAAGTTGGCTTAAAGCTCAACAGTCAGAAAACGAAGATCATGGCATCCTGTCCCATCACTTCATGGAAAATAGATGGGGAAACAGTGGAAACAGTGTCAGACGTTATTTTTTTGGGCTCCAAAATCACTGCAGATGGTGACTGTAGCCATGAAATTAAGACACTTACTCCTTGGAAGGAAAGTTATGATCAACCTAGATAGCACATTCAAAAGCAGAGACATTACTTTGCCAACAAAGGTCCCTCTAGTCAAGGCTATGGTTTTTCCTGTGGTCATGTATGGATGTAAGAGTTGGACTGTGAAGAACGCTGAGCGCCAAAGAATTGATGCTTTTGAACTGTGGTGTTGGAGAAGACTCTTGAGAGTCCCTTGGACTGCAAGGAGATCCAACCAGTCCATTCTGAAGGAGATCGGCCCTAGGATTTCTTTGGAAGGAATGATGCTAAAGCTGAGACTCCAGTACTTTGGCCACCTCACGCGAAGTGTTGACTCACTGAAAAATACTCTGATGCTGGGAGGGATTGGGGGCAGGAGGAGAAGGGGACGACCAAGGATGAGATGGCTGGATGGCATCACTGACTCAGTGGACACGAGTCTGAGTGAATTCCGGGAGATGGTGATGGACAGGGAGGCCTGGGGTGCTGCGATTCATGGGGTCTCAAAGAGCTGGACACAACTGAGCGACTGAACTGATGTGAAGTGAGTGGCCACACCATCATGGTTATCTGTATCATTGAGATCTTCTTCAGATAGTTCTGTGTTATCTTGCCACCTCTCCTTTTCCTCTTCTGCTTGTTAGGTCCTTACCATTTCTGTCCTTTATCGTGCCCATCCTTGCATGAAATATTCCCTTGATTATCTTCAATTTTCCTGAAGATCTTTAGTCTTTACCATTTTATTGTTTTCCTCTATTTCTTTGTATTGTTATTCACTTAAGAAGGCTTTCTTATCTCTCCTTGCTGTTCTCTGGAACTGTGCATCTTTCCCTGTCTCCCTTGCCTTTCGCTTCCCTTCTTTTCTCAGCTATTTGTAAAGCCTCTTCAGACAACAACTTTAACTTCTTGCATTTATTTTTTAGGGATGGTTTTAGTCACTGCCTTCTGTACAATGTTATGGACCCCACATCCTATTAAGTGTCCAGTTAAGAAGACACACCAGGGAGTTCCCTGGTGTCTTAGTGGTTAGAATTCTGGGCTTCCACTGCCGGGGTGCCAGTTCAATTCTTGGCCAGGGCACTGAGATCTTGCAAGCCACAAGGAGTGGCCAAAAACAAATTTTTTTTTAAAGGTGGGGGGAAAGACACCAGACAGCTTGCTGATGATCACAGTGAAGAGGTCATGTGACCATAAAGCCACACTGCAGCCTTCTCCAAGCCAAAAGAAGGGGCCTCAGAATGAAACCTACCTTGTGGGCATCTTGTTCTTCAATTTCTCAGCCTCCAGAATTGTGAGAAACAAGTTTCTGGCCTTGGTCTATAGTATCACTATTTGTTTTTGTACCTAGAACCGACTAAGACAGATGACAAACTTCCCTCTGCCTCATTCTCATAAAAGTGTATGTGAACTAACATTTAGAGTCCACCAAAATAACTCAAAATAATTTCCCCAATCCCAGGTCCCTAATCACAACTGCCAAGATCCTCTTTCCTGATGAGGTTTCCGAGGATTATGTCGTATAGATCTTTGGGGCCACCCTTCTGCCTACTGCAGCCCCCACTTCACAGATGGGAAAACCGATCCCAGCGCGTAGACCATGTCGTCCAGGCTCCCACAGTCCTGGGGAATCTCTGGCCCCCAGGGAGGGCAGGGAGGGAAAGGACAGGAGATATCCAGAGCCCAGAGCTTTAGCTCTTTCTTTGCAGTTAGGAACCAGGGGTCCTGGGACAAAGGATTTCAGGGAAAGCTCCAGGGGAGCTTGGAGCACTTGGTTATGTGTATTTGTTTATTTTTCTCTATTGTTTGGCCGTGCCATGGGACATGAGGGAACTTAGTTCCCCAACCAGGGATGGAATCTGTGCCCCTGCAGTAGAAAAGCACGCGTGGAGCAGCTTGTTTCACCAGTCAGCACCCAGAGGATGACTGGAACCTGTTAAGACGACACAGAAGCCAACCCTAATGACAGGACTCGCGCATCAAAAAAACCAACCACTGTCACTGACTGACACACAATGAATCCACCCTATCCACAGTTAAGTGACAGTCACTCAGTCATGTCTGACTCTTTGCGACCCCATGGACTATACGGTCCATGGAATTCCCCAGGCCAGAATACTGGAGTGGGCAGCCGTTCCCTTCTCCAGGGGATCTTCCCAGCCCAGGATCGAACCCAGGTCTCCTATGTTGCAGGTGGATTCTTTACCAGCTAAGCCACAAGGGAAGCCCAAGAACGCTGGAGTGGGTAGCCTATCCCTTCTCCAGCAGATCTTCCAGAACCCAGGAATCGAACCTGGGTCTCCTGCATTGCAGGCAGATTCTTTACCAGCTGAGCTACCAGGGAAGCCCAAGCGTTCTCAAAAAGAAGAGTCACCTGGAGAAGAAAATGGCAACACAGTCCATTATTCTTGCCTGAAGAATCCCATGGACAGAGGAGCCTAGTCAGCTACAGTCCATGAGGGTCACAAAGAGTCAGACACACTTAGCAACTAAAACAACAATGTGTGTAATATATAATTTTTACTGTGTGTAAAGCGAATAAAAGTCTTTCTGAAAATGTTACAGCTTAAAATTTTTTTTTAAAAAGAGTCAGGAAAATAGGGCCATCTGCCACCATATGGTGCTGCTTCTACAGCACCTCCTCACTGAGAGTGAAGCCTGATGCTGTCTTCCTGAAGGGAACTGTGGCTCAGGGCAGCACACGGTCCCAGTCCTTGAGGTAGTTAAATGCTAGAATTCCCAGGCGGTAATGAGTCTGGAGCAAGCCCGAGTACATGCCGTATACACTGCAAGGTGAACAGGGGTGGGGACGTGACTGAGAGGCGCGGCCGCCACTGCGCCCCCTTAGGAGCAGCAGAGCCTGCGCGGACACGATGGCGCTCATCTCTCACCAGCTGGTTCCAGCCAACAACATTTGGCCCAAAGCCCAGCAAGTCTTTAGATCACATTTTCCACCCATGGGAGCTGACGGGGATGTTGGAGGCAGTGAGAGAGGCCATCTGGATGGGGCAGGTCCTGCCAGAAGCTAGGATCCACTGTCCCCCACCTGTCCTCATTGAGGGGGCTGTAAACCTCCAGCTAGACACCAGAGCAGCGACTATATGGGGCTGGAGCAGAAATGGACACAGACTGCACAAAGGAAGTTTCTCCTGTTTTCTACTTTTTTTTAGCTGCACAGTGAGGCACACTGATCTTAGTTCCCTGACCAGGGATTGAACCCATGACCCCTGCAGTGGAAGTAGGGTGTCTTAATCACTGGACTGCCAGGAAATTCCCACAAAAGAAGCTTCTAGGTAGAGAGAAATGTTATAAAACTGGATTGTGGCAATGGCTGCATTATGAAGTATATTCTAAAGGAGATCGGCCCTGGGATTTCTTTGGAAGGATTGATGCTAAAGCTGAAACTCCAGTATTTTGGCTACCTCATGCGAAGAGTTGACTCATTGGGAAAGACACTGATGCTGGGAAGGATTGGGGGCAGGAGGAGAAGGGGACGACCAAGGATGAGATGGCTGGATGGCATCACGGACTTGATGGACGTGAGTCTGAGTGAACTCCGGGAGTTGGTGATGGACAGGGAGGCCTGGCGTGCTACGATTCATGGGGTCGCAAAGAGTCGGACACAACTGAGCAGCTGAACTGAACAACTGTTGAAAAAGGAGAGAAGGTCCAAAGAAGATATACAAATAGGCTGGGAGAATAAGCACATGAAAAGACATTCAACGTCATTAGTCATCAGAGGAACCTGAGTCAAACCATGGTGAGATACTGATTCATACCCACTTGGGATGGTTTAAGAAAACAATGAAAATAAGGACTTCCCTGGTAGGCCAGTGGCTAACACTCCGAACTCCCAATGCACAGAGCCTGGGTTCAACCTCTGGTCAGGGAACTAGATTCCACATGCCCCAACTAACACCCAGCACTGCCAAATAAATAATGAATAAAACAAACATTTCTTTCTATGAAAATAACAGTATTGGCAGGGATATGGAGAAATTGGAACCCTCCTACCTTGCTGGTGGAAACGTAAAGTAGTGTAGTCATCCTGGAAAAAAATTTGGCATTTTTTCAAATGGCTAAAGTTTGGATTACCACTCTGATCCAGCATTTAACTACATATGCATCCAAAGGAACTGGAAACGGTGTCCAAACAAATCCTGGTAGAGCAGTGTTCACAGCAGCAGGATTCACAACGGTCAAAGGTGGAAAAAACCCAAATGTCCATCAACTGATGAATGGATAGATAAACGTGGTATTTTCATACAATGGAGTCGTAACCATAAAAAGGAACAACAAGGCACTAGTATGTGCTCCAGCAAACAGGAACCTTGAAAACATTATGCTAAGTGAAAAAAATCAGATACAAAAGATAACATATAATATAATGTCATTTACATGAAATATCCAAATATGCAAATTCATAGAAACATACAGCAGAGATTATTCATTGCCAGGGGCTGGAGAGAGGGGAAAATGGAGAGCTATTGGAGGAAAATATTCTGGAATTAAATGGAGGTGTGATTATGCAACACTGCAACTATATTAAAAATCCACTAAATTGTTCACTCTAAAATGGTTAATTTTTATGTTATGTGAATCACCTTTATTTTAAAAGAAGAGGTGAGGCTTCCAGGTCAGTAGGGAGCAAAGGACCTAAGCAATCCTGAGCGGGTCCCAGGCAGGGACAAGCCAGCCTTCAGGGCTGTTTGTGAACAAACGTGGGGATGTAGAGGAGAAACGCTAAGGAGTAAGGAAGCTTCCGAAGTCAGGCAGCGAGGAAATCATCCTTGTTTTTAAAAGAGGAATTCTAAAGTTAAAAGAATTAACAAAGACATACAGATGGCTGGCAGGCACAGGAAGATGCTCAACATGGCTAATTATTAGAGAACTGCAAATGGAAACCACAGTGAGGCGTCACCGCACAGCGGCAAGATGGCCATCATTAGAAAGTCTGCAAATAATAAACGCTGGAGAAAAAGAAACCCTCCTACACTGTTGGTGGAAATGCAAGTTGGTGCAGCCACTATGGAGAACAGTATGGAGGTCTCATAAAAAACTAAAGACAGGGTTGCCATGTGATCGAGCAGTCTCACTCCTGGGCATATATCTGAACCAAACCGTAAATCAAAAAGACATACGCAGGTACTTCTGGTTGTCCAGTGGTTAAGACTCCACGCTTCCACTGCAGGGGGCGAGGTTTGATCCCACACGCCACACAGCCAAAAGAAAAAAACAGATATAAGCACTCTAGAGGTCACAGAAGCACTATTTACAGTAGCTGAGACATGGAAACAATCTAAATGGCTATTGACAGAAAAATGGCTAAAGAAGATGTGATACATATATGCAGTGGAATATCACTTGACCATAAAAAAGGAATGGAATAATGTCATTTGCAGCAACATGGATGGACCTAGGAATTATCGTAACAAGTAAACCAGAGAAAGACAAATACCATATGATATCATTTATATGTGGAAGCTAAAGCATGACACAATGAACCTATCTATGAATAGAATCAGATACACAGACACAGAGGACAGACTTGTGGTTGCCAAGGNAGCAGCTGAACTGAACAACTGTTGAAAAAGGAGAGAAGGTCCAAAGAAGATATACAAATAGGCTGGGAGAATAAGCACATGAAAAGACATTCAACGTCATTAGTCATCAGAGGAACCTGAGTCAAACCATGGTGAGATACTGATTCATACCCACTTGGGATGGTTTAAGAAAACAATGAAAATAAGGACTTCCCTGGTAGGCCAGTGGCTAACACTCCGAACTCCCAATGCACAGAGCCTGGGTTCAACCTCTGGTCAGGGAACTAGATTCCACATGCCCCAACTAACACCCAGCACTGCCAAATAAATAATGAATAAAACAAACATTTCTTTCTATGAAAATAACAGTATTGGCAGGGATATGGAGAAATTGGAACCCTCCTACCTTGCTGGTGGAAACGTAAAGTAGTGTAGTCATCCTGGAAAAAAATTTGGCATTTTTTCAAATGGCTAAAGTTTGGATTACCACTCTGATCCAGCATTTAACTACATATGCATCCAAAGGAACTGGAAACGGTGTCCAAACAAATCCTGGTAGAGCAGTGTTCACAGCAGCAGGATTCACAACGGTCAAAGGTGGAAAAAACCCAAATGTCCATCAACTGATGAATGGATAGATAAACGTGGTATTTTCATACAATGGAGTCGTAACCATAAAAAGGAACAACAAGGCACTAGTATGTGCTCCAGCAAACAGGAACCTTGAAAACATTATGCTAAGTGAAAAAAATCAGATACAAAAGATAACATATAATATAATGTCATTTACATGAAATATCCAAATATGCAAATTCATAGAAACATACAGCAGAGATTATTCATTGCCAGGGGCTGGAGAGAGGGGAAAATGGAGAGCTATTGGAGGAAAATATTCTGGAATTAAATGGAGGTGTGATTATGCAACACTGCAACTATATTAAAAATCCACTAAATTGTTCACTCTAAAATGGTTAATTTTTATGTTATGTGAATCACCTTTATTTTAAAAGAAGAGGTGAGGCTTCCAGGTCAGTAGGGAGCAAAGGACCTAAGCAATCCTGAGCGGGTCCCAGGCAGGGACAAGCCAGCCTTCAGGGCTGTTTGTGAACAAACGTGGGGATGTAGAGGAGAAACGCTAAGGAGTAAGGAAGCTTCCGAAGTCAGGCAGCGAGGAAATCATCCTTGTTTTTAAAAGAGGAATTCTAAAGTTAAAAGAATTAACAAAGACATACAGATGGCTGGCAGGCACAGGAAGATGCTCAACATGGCTAATTATTAGAGAACTGCAAATGGAAACCACAGTGAGGCGTCACCGCACAGCGGCAAGATGGCCATCATTAGAAAGTCTGCAAATAATAAACGCTGGAGAAAAAGAAACCCTCCTACACTGTTGGTGGAAATGCAAGTTGGTGCAGCCACTATGGAGAACAGTATGGAGGTCTCATAAAAAACTAAAGACAGGGTTGCCATGTGATCGAGCAGTCTCACTCCTGGGCATATATCTGAACCAAACCGTAAATCAAAAAGACATACGCAGGTACTTCTGGTTGTCCAGTGGTTAAGACTCCACGCTTCCACTGCAGGGGGCGAGGTTTGATCCCACACGCCACACAGCCAAAAGAAAAAAACAGATATAAGCACTCTAGAGGTCACAGAAGCACTATTTACAGTAGCTGAGACATGGAAACAATCTAAATGGCTATTGACAGAAAAATGGCTAAAGAAGATGTGATACATATATGCAGTGGAATATCACTTGACCATAAAAAAGGAATGGAATAATGTCATTTGCAGCAACATGGATGGACCTAGGAATTATCGTAACAAGTAAACCAGAGAAAGACAAATACCATATGATATCATTTATATGTGGAAGCTAAAGCATGACACAATGAACCTATCTATGAATAGAATCAGATACACAGACACAGAGGACAGACTTGTGGTTGCCAAGGGTAGTGTTAGGGGAAGCACACTGACTGGAACCGCCCACCCCGGCCAGGCACAGCTCATCTGCATGCGCTGTTTTATGACGGGAGATCCTGATAAGGAATACAGAACTAGTAAGCCGCCACCAACCGGAAGAGTTCGAGAAAGGTCTAAAGGAGACACTACGTGCACTGCCCGGAATCCCTCTCGCCAGCATCCATCTTGGCTGAGCGATGCGTGCGGCACCAGGAAAGACTCTGAATGATTGGTCAAAAACCACCCAGAAACTAAGCCCAGCACCATAAAACCCAAGCGAGCCACGAGGCAGAGCAGTTCTCCTGGGTTTCCTTATCCTACTGCTCTCCACCCGGGTGCCCTTTCCCAATAAAATCTCTTGCTTTGTCAGCACACGTGTCTCCTCGGACAATTCATTTCCGAGTGTTAGACGAGAGCCCAGTTTCGGGCCCTGGAAGGGGTCCGCCTTCCTGCAACAGGAGGAGAGGCAAGGACCAAACTTGTGTCTCCTGCGTTGGCAGACGCAAACTAGTACATACAGGATGGATAAACAACGAGGTGAGCTTCCCAAGTGGCTCAGTGGTAAAGAATCCACCTGCCAACGCAGGAGACGTGAGTTCGGTCCTTGGGTGGGGAAGATCCCCTGGAGAAGAAAATGGCAACTCACTTCAGTATTCTTGCCTGGGGAATCCTATAGAAGAGGAGCCTAGTGGGCTATAGTCCATGGGGTTGGAAAGAGTCAGAAATGACTGAGCAACTAAATCAGCAATCAGCAGCAAACAACAAGGTCCTACGCAGGGAACTATATTCTATATCCTGCGATTAAACCATAATGGAAAAGAATATTTAAAAAAATGTATACATGTGTAACTGGATCACTGGGCTGAACACCAGAAATTAACACATTATAAACCAACTATACTTCAAGAAAACTAAAATGAAAATAAAACAAAAAGATAAGAGATAGCCAGCATCTTAAACATAAAACGGGCAGAGTGGAGGGGACGAGGGCTCAGTGGGCCTCAGCTTCCATGGACACAGCAGGAAGACAGGCTCGAAGAGCAAGCCTGGGGCTTCAGCAGCAATCACCCATGTTAGCAGGGAAGTGCTCCTCAGACCTGAGGCCAAGGGCACAGCTTCTGTAAGGAAAACAAGGAATGATCCAACAAGACAAAATTCACAGCAGCTGAGCGGCAGGCACAGCAGCCCGACCGAAGCTATGGCAACCTCGTGTGGTGCGGTTTCACTGCTATGAAATGTCCAGCACAGGCAAGTCTACAATGATGTTAGACCTGCAGTTGCCCGGAACAGGGGTGAGATCAGAGACTCACACGCAAGGACAGAGGGATCTCAGTGGAGGTGAGAGAAATGTTCTAAAGCGGGAGGATGCTAAAGAAAGTGCAAGTGAAAGTCGCTCAGTGGTGTACGACTCTTTGCGATCCCATGGACTATACAATTCATGGAATTCTCCAGGCCAGAATACTGGAGTGGGTAGCCATTCCCTTCTCCAGGGGATCTTCCCAACCCAGGGATCAAACCCAGGTCTCTCGCATTTCAGGCGGATTCTTTATCAGCTAAGCCACAGAACGGTAAATTGACTAAAAATGACCGGGTCATACGTGCACATGACACGGAGAATTTATCAGAGACTTTGGTGTTCAGAGGTGGGAAAAGTTGTACTGGGTCTCTGTGCCAGGGTGCCAGGAACTCCCAGCCCCAGGTCAAGGAGAAATGGAAGGGAGGGGAAGTCACTGAGGAACCCTGGTTAAAACAAGCATTTGAACCTAGCCTCAAGGGATGCACTAACCTGAGGGTGGAACAGGAGGCCATCAGCACAGAACTACCTGGGTGTGACAAGTCCAGCGGCTCTCCTGTGACCTACAAACTTCATTCTAAAGGCTTCCCTCATAAATGTTTGTGGGGCTTCCCCTGTGGCTCAGCTGGTAAAAACTCCACCTCTCATGCAGAAGACCTAGGTTCAACCCCTGGGTTGGGAAGATCCCCTGGAGAAGGGAAAGGCCACCCACTCCAGTATTCTGGCCTGGAGAACTCCATGGACTGTATAATCCATGGGGTCACAAAGAGTAAGACCCAACTGAGAAACTTTCAGTTTACTTTAATAAAAAAAATTATTTTTACTTGAAAAAAGTTTTTTAGCGTACTAAAAACAGAACAAAAAAATAAAGAGAGAAGACAGGAACACTTGGCTGCTTGAGCATGTAAGTGCTCCAGAGTGTGCTCTGCTGTTTTCTGTGCTTCTTGCTTTCTTTTTTTAACTTCTGGAAATTAATCCAAGAGCCCAGCAGAGGACCCAGGCGCACTGACCTTGGAGAAGCAACAGTGGCGAAACTGGAGGGAAGGGGGAAGGCCACAACTACTTAAAGAGCAACAGAGCCCGAGGGAAGAACGTAAACTGGTTAGTGTCCAAGAGGGCAGACCAGGCAACTCGATTAGCTCCTGATCCTTAGTACAGACTCAGTGTAACACATGAGTATTGTAACATTCGCAAGCTGACACACCCAGGGACACATGATCATCAAGAACCAAAAAGTGGGCATTGACACAATTCCAGATGTTCAAGCTGGATTTAGAAAAGGCAGAGGAACCAGAAGTCATGTTGCCAACATCCCTTGGATCATCAAAAAAGCGAGAGTTCCAGAAAAACACCTACTGCTTTATGGACTACGTCAAAGCCTCTGACTGCGCAGATCACAATAAAATGTGGGAAATTCTTCAAGAGATGGGAATACCAGATCCCCTGACCTGCCTCCTGAAAAATCTGTATGCAGGTCAAGAAACAACAGTTAGAACCAGACATGGAAAAACAGACTGGTTCTATTTTCTAAATCGGAAAAGGAGTACATCAAGGCTGTATATTGTCACGCTGCTTATTTAACTTATACGCAGAGTACATCATGTGACATGCCAGGCTGGATGAAGCACAAGTTGGAGTCAAGATTGCCGGGAGAAATATCAACAACCTCAGATACGCAGATGACACCACCCTTATGGCAGAAAGCGAAGAACGAAGTCTCTTGATGAAAATGAAAGAGGAGAGTGAAAAGTTGGCTTAAAACTCAACATTCAGAAAACGAAGATCATGGCATCCACTCCCATCACTTCATGGGAAATAGATGAGGAAACAATGGAAACAGTGAGAGACTTTATTTTCTTGGACTCCAAAATCACTGCAGATGGTAACTGCAGTCATGAAATCAGAAGATGCTTGCTTCTTGGAAGAAAACCTATGACCAACCTAGACAGCATATTAAAAAAGAGGGATTTGACTTTACCAACAAAGGTCCATCTAGTCAAAGCTGTGGTCTTTCCAGTAGTCATGTATAGATGTGAGACTTGGACTATAAAGAAACCTGAGCGCTGAAGAATCGATGCTTTTGAAATGTAGTGTTGGAGCAGACTCTTGGGAGTCCCTTGGACTGCAAGGAGATCCAACCAGTCCATCCTAAAGGAAATCAGTCCTGAATATTCACTGGAAAGACTGATGCTGAAGTGAAACTCCAAAAGTTTGGCCCCCTGATGAGAAGAACTGACTCACTGGAAAAGATCCTAATGCTGGGAAAGATTGAAGGCAGAAGGAGAAGAGGATGACAGAGAACGAGATGTTTGGATCACATCAAAAACTCGCTGGACACGAGTTTGAGTAAACTCTGGTTGTTGTGATGGACAGGGAGGCCCAGCGCGCTGCAGTCCATGGGGTCACAAAGAATCGGACACAACTGAGCAACTGAATTGACACAATTCCTGGAAATCTCTGCCCCTTCCCCAAAATAGCTGGAATAATCCTCCTACTCATTAGCCTATAAAATTACCCAGCCCATAAAAGCTAACTACATACATTTCGAGGCTGCACTCACCCTCTGCCATGGCCCACACTCTATGGAGTGTGTTTCTCTCTGAATAAATCCACTTTTTACCTACCTCCTTGTCTCCCACTGAATTCTTCCTGTCATGAGACAAAAAGAGCCTAAGCCTCAGAAAGTCCAGACACCTGGTAAGTGATTCTAATTAAAAGATCATGAGTTCAAGTCCCAATCTTCGGTGCTCAGCTTTATTTATAGTCCAACTCTCACATTCATACATGACTACTGGAAAAACCATAGCTTTGACTGGATGGACCTTTGTTGGCAAAGTAATGTTTCTGTTTTTTAATATGCTGTCTAGGTTGGTCATAGCTTTTCTTCCAAGGAGCAAGCATCTTTTCATTTCATGGCTGCAGTCACCATCTGCAGTGATTTTGGAGTCCAAGAAAATAAAGTCTCTCACTTTTTCCATTGTTTCCTCATCTATTTCCCATGAAGTGATGGGACCGGATGCCATGAGCTTAGTTTTCTGAATGTTGAGTTTTAAGCCAACTTTTTCACTCTCCTCTTTCACTTTCATCAAGAGGCTCTTGAGTTCTTCTTCGCTTTCTGCCATAAGGGTGGTGTCATCTGCATATCTGAGGTTGTTATTTCTCCTGGAAAACTTGACTCCCCAGCTTGTGCTTCATCCAGCCTGGCATGTCACATGATGTACTCTGCACATAAGTTAAATAAGCAGGGTGATAATATACAGCCTTGATGTACTCCTTTCCCAGTTTGGAACCAGTCTGTTGTTCCATGTCCAGTTCTAACTGTTGCTTCTTGACCTGCATACAGATTTTTCAGGAGACAGGTCAGCAGGTCTAGTATTCCCATCTCTTGAAGAATTCCCCACAGTTTGTCGTGATCCATATAGTCAAAGGCTTTGATGTAGTCCATAAAGCAGAAGATGTTTTTCTGGACCTCTCCTGCTTTTCTGATGCTCCAATGGATGTTGGCAATTCGACTTCTGGTTCCTCTGCCTTTTCTAAATCCAGCTTGAACATCTGGAAGTTCATGGTTCACGTATCATTGAAGCCTGGCTTGGAGAATTTTGAACATCACTTTGTAAGCGTGTGAGATCCCACACCTGGCACAGCCCATGTCCACCAGGATAGGGCTGGATGGTGGCTGCCACAGCAAGAAGTTGGAGGGAGATTGGGGACCCTGAGTGAGCTAGGAGGAGAGGCTGAGGCTTCTGACTCCTACCACAAACTGTGCAAACTTCCCTGGATGCCAAGTGGTTAGGGCTCTGTGCTCTCACGGTGGGGGACATTGGTTTCATCCCTCGTCGGGGAGCCAGGATCCCACAAGGCATGTGGCACAGTCAAAAAATAATTAACATTAAGTAAAACAAAAACTGTATGAGTGTGTTGGGTTGGGGGAACAGTCTGTTTCCCAGCTCAGTCAGGTTGCTGAAAAAGCCAGCTTCATGAAGCTGGCTGTCTCCCAGGACTCTTCTGAGATTCGAGAGTCCACTACCACCACCCACACACTCGTCACCACACATCCCTCTGCCTTCAAAACCTTGGAGTCCTTCTACTTCAAGTATTCTTCTACCTTTAAGAACCCTTATGACAAACTATGACAAACCTAGACAGTGTGTTAAAAAGCAGATAAATCACTTTGCTGACAAAGGTCTGTATAGTCAAAGCTTTAGTTTTTCCAGTATTCATGTATGGATGTGAGATTTTCACCATAAAGAAGTCTGCCAAAGAATTGATGATTTTGAATAGCGGTGCTAGAGAAGACTCTTGAGAGTCCCTTGGACTGAAAGGAGATCCAACCAGTCAGTCCCAAAGGAAATAAACCCTGAATATTTACCAAAAGGACTGATGCTGAAGTTGAAGCTCCAATACTTTGGCCACCTGATGCAAAGATCCAACTCACTGGAAAGGACTCTGATGCCGGGAAAGATTGAAGGCAGGAGGAAAAGGGCATGACAGAGGACAGGATGGTTGGATGACATCACCAACTGGATGGACATGAATTTGAGCAAGCTCCAGGAGATAGTGAAGGACAGGGAAGCCTGGCATGCTACAGTCCAAGGGGTCATAAAGAGTCACAACTCAGCCACTGAACAATAAAGAACCCTTATGATTCCCTAGGGCCCATCCAAACAATCCAGGACTATCTCCTTATCTAGTCAGCTGATTAGTAACCTTAGGTTCAATCCTTGGGTGGGGAAGATCCCCTGGAGAAGGAAATGGCAATCCACTCCAGTACTATTGCCTGGAAAATCCCATGGACAGAGGAGCCTGGTAGGCTACAGTCCATGGGGTCGCAAAGAGTCAGACACGAATGAGCGACTTCACTTTCACTTCACTTTCATGGACTACGAACTATTAGAATTCTCACTTAATGCCCCCAAATCAGGCCAGTCCAGGGCAGCTTTGGCAGTTCCACTCCTGTTTAGGTTGCAGTGGCAACAGCTGTCAAGACACAGGATGTAGGTGAGCCCCTGGCCTCACAGGTCAAGGTGCGCACAGCAAGGGGCCTGTGAAGCCAGTGAAGCGTGATCAGTGATAAACACCGGGGATGAGAGGTTGGACAGAAGAGATCCAGGGAGTTGGGCAGGCCATTGTTGAAGGACTCAGATTCTTAACAAGGACAATGAGGCCATGAGACTGGGATTTTAATTAGCTTCCTTGGGGCCTGGACCACGGAATGCTCCCTTCCCTCCTTTGAACACAGCCGCTCAGTAGCTGCCTAAAGCAGGAGGAAGGGGCTCTGATCTTATCCTCAAAGTGGAGCTGAGAAGTCGGCCCCTTCCACTCTAGACTCCGAACCTGCTGCACAAAGCATGGGGTCCACTGTGGTCTAGGCATCACCTCCCTCTTCCTTCAGCCCACAACAGTGGGCCTGGCTCCCCGAGGGCCCTGGACAGCCAGGCCCAACTCAAGGTCTTCGCGGGTCCAGGATGTTTCTCTGCCCCGACAGTTATTCCCACAGATTCTGGGCTCTAAAGTGCCTCTTTGGATTCTGACTGCTCACCACCTCCCAGCTAGACGCCAGACCCGTCTCATCGCCTCTACCGCCTCTATTTTCTGCGCGTTGGCGCGGAGTGCGGCCTGCTGAAAGCACTCTGAACATTCCCTCCTCACACCCCTCCCTTGGGCAGGTGCGCCTCCTGGAGGGGCATCGAGTCCGGGTGCCTCACCTTCTCCCTGGGCCAGGGCAAGGTGGTGCCCGTCTGTTCCCACATTCCACTCGCAGCCCCCAGACTCACATGGGTGGAGGCCTGGGGTGTCCTCATCTACATGAGGGGTTTTAACCTGCCGGGACCGGGGCTTGGGAGTCCACAGCCCTCCCGCCCTCACCCCGCCTCACTCTGCCTCACCTTCTCCAGCCCGACAGCACATGCGAGGGGCGTGGCCTAAAGATTGACAGCGCAGGCCCCGCCCCCACCCCGTAGCTAGGGCGAAACTGCGCGGTTGCCCCGGCCCCCCGACTTTGGCCGGAAGTGCGACCTGGCGGCGGCGACTAGTCTCCATGGAAACGCCGGAAACGTGCTCTGACCGAGTGGTTCGCCGCGTCGTGGCAGCTGCGGACTTCGGTTCCGCCGACGTCGTGGCCCGGAAGTGCGGCCTCGGAGGTGGTGAGCTGGAGGCGGCCACCGCCCGGCCTGGTGCCTGAGGAGGAGCCGGAGGTGGGGTCAGGCGAGCATCCCCCTGCCGCAGGGCCGGCGGGGAGGCCAGGGCGTGCCAGGGGAGGGGCGCCCGCGCTGGGCTCGGCGCGCTCGTCGCAGACGTGAGGGGGCGCTGCAGGACGGGGGCATGTCGCGGACCGGGGCGCGGAGGCGGGAACCTGGGTCGGCCAGGGCCGGGGCGGGCGCAGCCGGAGCCGATCAGAGAACGGGTTGCTAGGGTCGGGGGTGGGGGGGGGCGAGGCATGGCGCAGGGAACTCAAGAGGATGCTCGGAGCAGAGGGCACGGCGTNGGAAAATCCCATGGACAGAGGAGCCTGGTAGGCTACAGTCCATGGGGTCGCAAAGAGTCAGACACGAATGAGCGACTTCACTTTCACTTCACTTTCATGGACTACGAACTATTAGAATTCTCACTTAATGCCCCCAAATCAGGCCAGTCCAGGGCAGCTTTGGCAGTTCCACTCCTGTTTAGGTTGCAGTGGCAACAGCTGTCAAGACACAGGATGTAGGTGAGCCCCTGGCCTCACAGGTCAAGGTGCGCACAGCAAGGGGCCTGTGAAGCCAGTGAAGCGTGATCAGTGATAAACACCGGGGATGAGAGGTTGGACAGAAGAGATCCAGGGAGTTGGGCAGGCCATTGTTGAAGGACTCAGATTCTTAACAAGGACAATGAGGCCATGAGACTGGGATTTTAATTAGCTTCCTTGGGGCCTGGACCACGGAATGCTCCCTTCCCTCCTTTGAACACAGCCGCTCAGTAGCTGCCTAAAGCAGGAGGAAGGGGCTCTGATCTTATCCTCAAAGTGGAGCTGAGAAGTCGGCCCCTTCCACTCTAGACTCCGAACCTGCTGCACAAAGCATGGGGTCCACTGTGGTCTAGGCATCACCTCCCTCTTCCTTCAGCCCACAACAGTGGGCCTGGCTCCCCGAGGGCC
Organism: Neotragus moschatus; assembly: GCA_006410615.1. NCBI lineage: Eukaryota > Metazoa > Chordata > Mammalia > Artiodactyla > Bovidae > Neotragus > Neotragus moschatus. The sequence goes on from SJYA01005081.1 coordinate 23,305, forward strand.
CTGGACAGCCAGGCCCAACTCAAGGTCTTCGCGGGTCCAGGATGTTTCTCTGCCCCGACAGTTATTCCCACAGATTCTGGGCTCTAAAGTGCCTCTTTGGATTCTGACTGCTCACCACCTCCCAGCTAGACGCCAGACCCGTCTCATCGCCTCTACCGCCTCTATTTTCTGCGCGTTGGCGCGGAGTGCGGCCTGCTGAAAGCACTCTGAACATTCCCTCCTCACACCCCTCCCTTGGGCAGGTGCGCCTCCTGGAGGGGCATCGAGTCCGGGNGATTCTGACTGCTCACCACCTCCCAGCTAGACGCCAGACCCGTCTCATCGCCTCTACCGCCTCTATTTTCTGCGCGTTGGCGCGGAGTGCGGCCTGCTGAAAGCACTCTGAACATTCCCTCCTCACACCCCTCCCTTGGGCAGGTGCGCCTCCTGGAGGGGCATCGAGTCCGGGTGCCTCACCTTCTCCCTGGGCCAGGGCAAGGTGGTGCCCGTCTGTTCCCACATTCCACTCGCAGCCCCCAGACTCACATGGGTGGAGGCCTGGGGTGTCCTCATCTACATGAGGGGTTTTAACCTGCCGGGACCGGGGCTTGGGAGTCCACAGCCCTCCCGCCCTCACCCCGCCTCACTCTGCCTCACCTTCTCCAGCCCGACAGCACATGCGAGGGGCGTGGCCTAAAGATTGACAGCGCAGGCCCCGCCCCCACCCCGTAGCTAGGGCGAAACTGCGCGGTTGCCCCGGCCCCCCGACTTTGGCCGGAAGTGCGACCTGGCGGCGGCGACTAGTCTCCATGGAAACGCCGGAAACGTGCTCTGACCGAGTGGTTCGCCGCGTCGTGGCAGCTGCGGACTTCGGTTCCGCCGACGTCGTGGCCCGGAAGTGCGGCCTCGGAGGTGGTGAGCTGGAGGCGGCCACCGCCCGGCCTGGTGCCTGAGGAGGAGCCGGAGGTGGGGTCAGGCGAGCATCCCCCTGCCGCAGGGCCGGCGGGGAGGCCAGGGCGTGCCAGGGGAGGGGCGCCCGCGCTGGGCTCGGCGCGCTCGTCGCAGACGTGAGGGGGCGCTGCAGGACGGGGGCATGTCGCGGACCGGGGCGCGGAGGCGGGAACCTGGGTCGGCCAGGGCCGGGGCGGGCGCAGCCGGAGCCGATCAGAGAACGGGTTGCTAGGGTCGGGGGTGGGGGGGGGCGAGGCATGGCGCAGGGAACTCAAGAGGATGCTCGGAGCAGAGGGCACGGCGTGGGTCAAGGGGCGGCGGCGAGGATGCCTGGGAGCCGCGGCTCGAGGTGGGCCTTTGTTCCGAGGCTCCGCTGCACCTGCAGAGATCAGAGCCTGCCGGGGCGCGGGACAGAAAAGGAAGGGCCAGTCCCCACGGACTGGGGCGCGGGCTTTTGCCCGCGTCGCCCGGGCACAGGCTGGAAGTCCTTTAGGTGCGGGCGAATACAGCCAGTGCAGGGTGCTTGCGGCAGAGGTAACGGCACGTGTAGACTTGGCCTGCGTAAGGAATTGCCACGGAGACCCTAGAGCTAAGGAGGGTCTAGATCTGTTCTTAATAGATCTCAACAGGCTCCCTCTGGCTGTCGGGTGGGGAATAGACCGGGAGGTGGGGGAATCTGGTGGAGGTGTGCAAAGTGGTCCGAGGGGTCAGATACGGAGCATGAACGGCCACCAGCAAAGGAGTCAATTTGGACGTAAGGAGCTAGAGGGGATGAGTCTGAGACCCCAGCAGGCTCCGAGGATTTCGAGGCCTCACCTAAACCAGACTGGTGCAGAGTGGGCCCGTCTCAGGGTTTCTCATACGTTTGATAAAGGGGAAACTGAGGCCCAGCAAGCATGCTGCCTGTTTGACGGTGAAGTAGCCGAGCTTCTCAGATTCCCAGAGATCCCTGGGAATCCCTTCCCCTTTTCGGTGCCTGAGGGTGAGCAGTGCTGGGATTTCCAGGCTATCGTTGGACAAGAAGTGTCCATATTGCTCAGCCATGCTGAACCTGATGTCTCTGCTACTCCACCTGCACCCAACCAATCACATAGCCCTGGGCAGTCCACAGGCCCCTCTTGATGCCACACCCACACCCTGGGTCCCATGGGTGCCCCAAAGGTCGCATCAAGATTCCAGGAAGCACAGGCTGCAAGACATGTCTCCCACTAGACGTGCTGGCCTCAGCCAGAGACCATGTATTTTCCTCCCTTCCGGCAGCACCTGCCAGGCTTCCCAGGTGGCACCAGTGGTAAAGAACCTGCCTGCCAATACAGGAGACATAAGAGATCCGGGTTTCATCCCTGGGCTGGGAAGATCCCCTGGAGGAGGACATGGCAACCCACTCCAGTATTCTTGCCTGGAGAATCTTCCCATGGATAGAGGAGCCTGGTGGGCTGCAGTCCATGCGGTCGCAAAGAATCAGACACGACTGAATCCACTTAGTGCGCACTCGGGACACTTGCCAGGCTAACGCCCAACGTCCTCTCAACTCTTTGGGACTAGGAGCACCCTTAGACCCAGAGGCCATTCATGCCAGCCCCACCCCATCCAAGACATGCACACACAGTCGATGTAACCAGGCTCTGAGGCAGCAGACCTCTGGGTCTGCTAAGGTTGAGGGCCCTGCCAAGAGGAGATGAAAAGGAAGGCCCTAGTGGTGGGAGTCTCAGCTGGGCAGGGTGGGGAGGGGGTGTTCTATGTAGGGGCTCCTGCCCTCTTCTCCACCCTATTGGAGGAGAAGGTGGGGGAGGCCATGGATGGGAGTTCGTGGAAGAGGGAGTCGGTAGGGCAAATGGGCCCTGGGTCTCCCCACTCTGGCAGTAAGCACGCCCGGGAGGGCCGCAAAGCTTTGGTGTCCCCAGCCCTCTCCCAGTGGTGCGCTGGAGGGTGCGGGAGGGAGGGGGGCGGCCACAGAAGTCCTGGAGATGGGGAGGGGAGTCCTGCTGTGTCGGGAACCAGGACTTGGAGGGGCCAGGGGCACTGGAGAGGGCTGGGACTCCTGAGGCCTGGGGGTATGCGGCCCCCCGGTCCGCTGAAGGGATGGCTGACCCCCTCCACACACAGCCCCATCCGGTGCAGATCGAGGGGAGGTCCCCCAGCTCACACCGCCCGTCCCGCGCAGATGGCGGCGGCGGCGGCGGCGGCGGAGGCGGTGCACCACATCCACCTGCAGAACTTCTCGCGGTCCCTGCTCGAGACCCTCAACGGGCAGCGACTGGGCGGGCACTTCTGTGACGTGACGGTCCGCATCCGAGAGGCCTCGCTGCGTGCCCACCGCTGCGTGCTGGCCGCCGGCTCACCCTTCTTCCAGGACAAGCTGCTGCTCGGCCACTCGGAGATCCGCGTGCCGCCGGTGGTGCCCGCGCAGACGGTGCGCCAGCTAGTCGAGTTCCTCTACAGCGGCTCGCTAGTGGTGGCGCAGGGCGAGGCGCTGCAGGTGCTCACGGCCGCGTCGGTGCTGCGCATCCAGACGGTCATAGACGAGTGCACGCAGATCATCGCCCGCGCCCGCGCGCCGGCGCCGGGCGCCCCCGCGCCCCCGCTGGCACCCGTGCCGCCGCCGCTGGCGCCCGCGCAGCTGCGCCACCGCTTGCGGCACCTGCTGGCGGCGCGGCCCCCGGGCCCCCCCGGTGCCGCGCACCCGCGCAAGCAGCGCCAGCCGGCGCGCCTACAGCTGCCCGCGCCCCCCGCGCCCGCCAAGGCGGAGGGCGCGGCATCCGACCCCGCGCTGACAGCGGACGACGGCGCGGACGACGACGACGAGGAGGCCGACGACGAGACCGACGGCGAGGACGGCGGCCCCGGGGAGATCCAGGCGCCCCCCGCCTTCCCCGACTGCGCCGCGGGCTTCCTGCCCGCCGCGGCGGACGGCACGCGGGAGGAGCCGTCGGTGCCCGCCGGCCTCTCGGATTACAGCGGGCCCGGCAGGGACTTCCTCCGGGGGACCTCGGCCGCCGAGGACGTGTTCCCCGACGGCTACGTCTCCGCCTGGCAAGAGGGCGATCAGGCCGCCCCCGAAGGCTGCCCGGCCGAGACCCCTGCCCCTCCCGATTGCGTCCTGTCGGGGCCCCGCCCACCTGGCGTGAAGACGCCCGGGCCGCCCGTGGCGCTTTTCCCCTTCCACCTGGGAGCCCCCGGGCCGCCGGCGCAACCCCCTCCCGCGCCCTCGGGTCCGGCCCCCGCGCCCCCGCCCGCCTTCTACCCAGCGCTGCAGCCGGACACAGCTCCCAGCGCGCCACTAGGGGAGGCCCCGGCTCCAGCGGCCGCGCCCCCCGCGGCCCCCTCGACCACTCCCGGGCGCGCCCCGGGTGCCGAGCCGCCCGCCTACGAGTGCAGCCACTGCCACAAGACGTTCAGCTCTCGAAAAAACTACACCAAGCACATGTTCATCCACTCGGGTGAGCCGGGGTGGGTCTCTGAGCCCCTCGATTTGGAGCTAGGCCTTTCGTGAACTGTCGATGACCCAAGGGTCATCACAGCCTGGTTCCCCTCTCGGATTCGGGTGATGGGGCGGCCTGCTCTGCAACCCCGGGGGTTCGGTGCAGGCCAGCAGGGAGGTGCACGTATAACCTGGGTCTTTCCCAGTGTGAGGCCGCTGGGCGCGGCAGGGATGGAGGAGGGACAGCCCGGCCCTGGGCCTGACACCAGGAAGTTTGAGGGGGAGGTCTAGTCCCTGGAGGTGGGGGTAGACCTGAGTGGTCAGCCTCGATGGGCAACGATGTCCCAGACCTGCGGGCTTCCCTGCTAGGAGCTACCTGTTGGAGTCGTGAGTCACTGACAGGTAATGACGCTGGTGTTGCCATTAGGGTCTGGGAGACAGGCGTCCCTACCGGTGGGGGAAGTCCGGGTTAATGACACGTCTGAGTGCGGAGGGGAGTCGTGATCCGGCACAGCCCCCCGAAGCCCCTTCCCAGCTGACCTGAGCGCGATTCCCGCCCTGTCGCCCACAGGGGAGAAGCCCCACCAGTGCGCCGTGTGCTGGAGATCCTTCTCGCTACGTGACTACCTGCTCAAGCACATGGTCACGCACACTGGCGTGCGCGCCTTCCAGTGCGCCGTCTGCGCCAAGCGCTTCACGCAGAAAAGCTCGTTGAACGTGCACATGCGCACCCACCGGCCGGAACGCGCGCCCTGCCCCGCCTGCGGCAAGGTCTTCTCGCACCGCGCGCTGCTGGAGCGCCACCTGGCCGCGCACCCTGCACCCTGATGCGGGCCTGGGGCCTGGCCGCGCCCCGTGGGGTTGTCCTTGCCGCTCCGCTGGCTGCCGCGTCCACGGCCGATATCACACCTGTCGCGTCCTCTTGGCCGCTTTCCCGCCGCCGGCCCGCGCTGTCCCCGAGCGCAGGCCCTGCTCCTGCCCACCCTGTTCCCCAGCCCCGCCTGCTTTGTTCCTCCCCTCCTGCGTACTCGGCCCTCCGGGTGGCGGCCGGCTAGGGGCGGTCAGGGACCACCGCCTCCGAGAACAGGATCATCTCCAGGCTGACCTAGGGCTCGGCCATGGCGCCGGGCCCAAGATTCACGGCTCCGACTCCAGTTCACGCCGCCCCGCCTCCAGGGAGTGAGGTGGGGGTTGCTCCTCTGACCCCGTGCCAGGCTAGGAGGTCCCCAGCGCCCCCACCCGAGCCACCCCTCCCTCATCTGGCGCCTAGGCATCGCCAGGGACTAAGACCCAGCCTTGGGAGCCCTGCTCTGTAATAAACGACTGTGGGCCGTGGGGTCCAAACCCAGAAGCACGAGCCGTGGCCCATGTGTGCCTCACCGTCTGTGACCGCCGTGGGTGTTGGGGTGCAGTGCGCCTGGGTAGCACCCCGCTGGGCAGCGTTCCCTTGTGCTGCGTGCGGCAGGATGGGCCGCTTTGCCGTCTTGTGCCTCTGTTCTCTGGTAGGAGACGCCTAGGCAGCCCTCTCTGACAAGGGTCTGGAAGCCACAACCCACCCCACCCCTCCTCACCCCCACCCC
>SJYA01005082.1:0-28024 GCA_006410615.1 Neotragus moschatus
ATGTTGATGTATGGCAAAACCAATACAATATGGTAAAGTAATTAACCTCCAATTAAAATAAATAAATTTTTAAAAAGGAAAAAAAAAAAAACTCCAGTGCAATTACACTTGATTTGTGGACTCACAGCTTGAGTAATAATGCAAATCTATAGCCAAAAATATTTCTTGAGTTTATTATAATTTGCATACTGTGCTATGTTTATGTTCAGGGAATAAAACAGAATATAGCTGGAGACTCTGTCCAGGAGAAGCTTATACTCTGCTGAGCAGACTTACAACTTGCTGCAGAATTTGTAAATTTATACTTTGGAATTTGTTTATTTGAATTTGAAAACCAGAAAAATACATACTTTAGATTAGTGGTCCATAACATTTTGGTCCCAAACATCCAGGGACCAGTTTCATGGAAGATAATTTTTCCAGGGACCATGGTGAGGGGGATGGTTTCAGGTTGATTCAAGTGCCTTCCATTTATTTTACCCTTTATTTCTATTATTATTGTATCAGCTCCACCTCAGATCATCCGATATTAGATCCCGGAGGCTGGGGACTCCTGTTTTAGATAGACGTATAAAAATCTTCTGGAAAATGGGAATACCGAACTTCCACAGTGGCCCAGTGGTTGAGAATCTGCCTGCCAGTTGAGGGGACACAGGTTTGATCCCGGTCCAGGAGAATTTCATGTGCCGCAGGGCAACTAAGCCCGTGAGCCACAACCACTGAAACCCATGTGCCCTACAGCCCATGCTCCACAACCTGAGAAGCCACCATGATGAGATGCCCATGCACCACACCTAGAGAGTAGCCCCCACTCTTCACAACCAGAGAAAGCTTCACACAGCAACCAAGACCCAGAGCAGCCACAAGTAATTAACTTTCATAATGGAATGACAACACTGTCAGTCATGAAAATCAATGACTCCTGACCCAAAAAAAAAAAAAACAAACCTTGACTTTAAGATAATTTTCAAGCAGATATACACATATGTGGAATAGTAAATTTCCTCTATTTAAGTTGCACTTTTCATTAAGGTCATTTAGTAATTACTAAGCACATACAGAACTAATATTTTTCATAATATATAAAATACAAATAGAACACAATGGAGTAACTACCTTCAAGGAGTTTCTATGTTTATGTTCTGATTTGTTCTAAATACTGCAAGGTATTGGGGAAGTTGCCTTCTTAAATCATCTTATTATTATTATTTTTTATTTTACTTTACAATACTGTATTGGTTTTGTCATACATCAACATGAATCCGCCACGGGTGTACACATGTTCCCAATCCTGAACCCCCCTCCCACCTCCCTCCCCATATCATTTCTCTGGGTCATCCCAGTGCACCAGCCCCAAGCATCCTGTATCTTGCATCAAACCTAGACTGGCAATTCGTTTCTTATATGATATTATACATGTTTCAATGCCATTCTCCCAAATCATCCCACCCTCTCCCTCTCCCACAGAGCAGTCAGAGCAGTCTCTCACTAATCACAGATATTTCAGTTTTACTCCCCATGCCTCTCTGAGGCATATGCCAGGATTGTGAATCTCTGAGAAACTGTTCTTGCTTATTTGTTCTTTTTCTCAGGAGTCATCGAATCAAATGCATATAAGGCCTAAATGGAAATAGGCCTCAGGGTTTCTATCACCTGACTAGAGAAAGATCTGATTTAACTGGGGCACTTACTAATCTTCACACTATTGCTGCCATTAGGAAATTCTGATACATTGTAATAAGGATTTTGTAATTTTCCATAAAACTTAGAGATACAAAATTTTATGTACAATCTAGTGATTTTTAGGTTGGAAATAAATTACATTTTTAAAGCCCTGTGAACCAAATATGACCACTTTTGTCTTCCGTTTCTTGCTATTGATCTTCCCCAGGAATCCTTTTCTTTTCTTTCTTTTTTTTTTAAGCTAACTACATATATTCCAGCAATCTCTTTCTTGTTAATATTTTTGTCACCTACCTGCAGACTACTCTAAAACCAACATCTTTATCTCAGACCTTTCTGCAGCTACTTGACTACCCAAATGCCTAAGGACTCCTCCAGCAGACAGAAATTCATAATTTAACTAACTTTAAGATAAAGCATTAATTGCTCTAGGACCTTTAATTCTATCTTCACTCCATATCCTGCTTAGCAACCATATTCTCAGCTATCTTTTAACTCTTAATAGTAGAGAAACCTGCCCGTTTACCTCCATCAGCTGTTAAAATCAGAATTTAATTTTCTTTACATGAGGCTGAGTGAATGATACATATTATTATTTCAATGATTACTGCAGTTACACAAATCCTCAGAGGAGAATACCTAAACAATTTATATTACATATTTTAATACATAGTTTTATGTTTCCAATTAAAAAATTAATATTCCCCTTAATTTATTATTAAGGCTCCAGAAACTCAAAGAGGTTGATTCAGTCAGTCAGTTCAGTCACATAGTCATGTTCGAATCTTTGCAACTCCATGAATTGTAGCATGCCAGGCCTCCCTGTCTATTGCCCAACTCCTGAAGTTTACTCAAATTCATGTGCATTGAGTCAGTGATGCCATCCAGCCATCTCATCCTCTGTCGTCGCATTCCCTTCCTGCCCCAAATCCCTCCCAGCATCAAAGTCTTTTCTAATGAGTCAACTCTTCACATGAGGTGGCCAAAGTACTGGAGTTTCAGCCTTAGCACCATTCCTTCCAAAGAACACCCAGGGCTGATCTCCTTCAGAATGGACTGATTGGCTCTCCTTGAAGTCCAAGGGACTCTCAAGAGTCTTCTCCAACACCACAGTTCAAAAGCATCAATTCCTTAGCGCTCAGCTTTCTTCACAGTCCAAATCTCAGATCCATACATGACCACTAGAAAAGCTATAGCCTTGAGTAGACAGACCTTTGTTAGCAAAGTAATGTCTCTGCTTTTGGTTGGTCATAACTTTCCTTCCAAGTATTGTGTCTTTTAATTTCATGGCTACAGTCACCATCTGCAGTGATTTTGGAGCCTAAAAAAATAAAGTGTGACACTGTTTCCACTGTTTCCCATCTATTTCCCATGAAGTGATGGGACCAGATGCCATGATCTTTGTTTTCTGAATGATGAGCTTTAAGCCAACATTTTCACTCTCCTCTTTCACTTTCATCAAGAGGCTTTTGAGTTCCTCTTCACTTTCTGCCATAAAGGTGGTGTCATCTGCATATCTGAGGTTATTGAGATTTCTCGTGGCAGTCTTGATTCCAGCTTGTGCTTCTTCCAGCCCAGCGTTTCTCATGATATACTCTGCATATAAGTTAAATAAGCAGGGTGACAATATACAGCCTTGATATAGCCCTTTTCCTATTTGGAACCAGTCTTTTTTCCCATGTCCAGTTCTAACTGTTGCTTCCTGACCTGCATACACGGTTCTCAAGAGGCAGGTTAGGTGGTCTGGTATTCCCATCTCCTTCAGAATTTTCCACAGTTTATTATGATCCACACAGTCAAAAGCTTTGGAATAGTCAATAAAGCAGAAATAGATGTTTTTTCTGTAACTCTTGCTTTTTCAGTGATCCAGTGGATGCTGGCAATTTGATCTCTGGTTCCTCTGCCTTTTCTAAAACCAGATTGAACATCTGGAAGTTAACGGTTCACATATTGCTGAAGCCTGGCTTAGAAAATTTTGAGCATTACTTTACTAGCATGTGAGATGAGGGTAATTGTGCAGTAGTTTGAGCATTCTTTGGCATTGCCTTTCTTTGGAATTGGAATGAAAACTGATCTTTCCCAGTCCTGTGGCCACTGCTGAGTTTAGCTCATCAAGAATTCACAGTTGAGTGACAATGATGGGAACTGAATCTATGTCTACCTCAAGTCTATACTTTCTCCCTCCACAAGAACCTTGATTAAAAGGATGGAAGTGCTTCTACCTATGCAAAGGTGAAAAGACATTTAAAGCAGTGCAATTTATTCTCTTTGAAGCTGGATAGAAGCTAGAAAGAGAAGAGGTTGGAAAGTGAGAAATATAAGTAAACAGAAGTGTCTAGAGTAGATTCTTATGAGGAGATATGGTGAGAAGTCAGTTAAGATTATAGATTAAAGGGAACCCAGAACACTGAGAGTAATCAGAGATGAGTGACATTTTGTTCAGGTTCACTTTATGTTCTTGCATCTACCTTCTTTTCTCTCTTGTTGATCCTACATATCATGCCGAAATAATGACACCTGAATTCTACTTTTCATAATGCAAATCTCCTGGTCAAGCCTTAAGATGTTCTTTGTTATCAGCTCCATTTTTTGGCTTCCACAGTCCTGAATTTACAATGGGATCCCCTACCTGTCTCCTCTCACTCTAACTCAACCTATACCAATGAGACAGTTTTCTGGGCTGGCCTAATGCCTTTTCAAGAGGTCAGTATGTGTGCTTTCTCTGTTCAGTTCTCTTTTATTTTTGCCTCTATTTACCCTCCAATTACTTTTATGACAATATTTTAATTTATTAAACTTTATTAAAGTTTATCAGACCACCTGACCTGCCTCTTGAGAAATGTGTATGCAGGTAAGGAAGCAACAGTTAGTGGACATGGGAAAAAAGACTGGTTCCAAATAAGAAAAGGAGTATGTCAAAGCTGTATATTGTCACTCTGCTTATTTAACTTATATGCAGAGTATATCATGAGAAACGCTGGGCTGGAAGAAGCACAAGCTGGAATCAACATTGCTGGGAGAAATATCAATAACCTCAGATATGCAGATGACACCACCTTTATGGCATAAAGTGAAGAGGAACTAAAAAGCCTCTTGATGAAAGTGAAAGTGGAGAGTGAAAAAGTTGGCTTAAAGCTTAACATTCAGAAAGCAAAGATCATGGCATCTAGTCCCATCACTTCATGGGAAATAGATGGGGAAACAGTGGAAACAGTGTCACACTTTATTTTTTTAGGCTCCAAAATCACTGCAGATGGTGACTGCAGCCATGAAATTAAAAGACACTTACTCCTTGGAAGGCATGTTATGACCAACCTAGACAGCATATTGAAAAGCAGAGACATTACTTTGCCATCAAAGGTCCACCTAGTCAAGGCTATGGTTTTTCTAGTAGTCACGTATGAATGTGAGAGTTGGACTGTGAAGAAAGCTGAGCACCAAAGAATTGCTGCTTTTGAATTGTGATGTTGGAGAAGACTCTTGAGAGTCTCTTGGACTGCAAGGAGATCCAACCAGTCCATCCTAAAGGAGATCAGTCCTGAGTGTCCTCTGGAAGGACTGATGCTAAAGCTGAAACTTTAATAATTTGGCCACCTCATGCGGAGAGTTGAATCATTGGAAAAGACTCTGATGCTGGGAGGGATTGGAGACAGGAGGAGAAGGGGACGACAGAGAATGAGATGAGATGGCTGGATGGCATCACCGACTCAATGGACATGAGTTTGAATGAACTCCAGGAGATGGTGATAGACAGGAAGGCCTGGCATGACGCGATTCATGGGGTTGCAAAGAGTCGGACACTACTGAATGACTGAACTGAATTGAACTGAACTGAAAGTTTATGTTTATAAAGAATGGCCTCGGGGTGGGAGGGGGTGGAGGGGGTTGGGATTGGGAGCTCATATACACTCGTGGCTGATTCATGTCAATGTATAGCAAAACGAATACAGTATTGTAAAGCAAAACAAACTAAAAAATAAAAATAAAAAAAAAAAGAACGGCCTCCTCTGATATTCTTTCTTTGGCGATTATCCATATTCTAATTTAACATCATTTTTTTCTCTTATTTCACATCAAGTTGTTTATACTTTTCCAGCAAATTATAAGGGATAAATATCACAATATCACATCTAACACACATCTAATATTTCTTTTCAAGAAAATGTTCAGCACAATGAAGGAAAAAGACAGTTACCAATGAGCAGTCAATTAACTAAACTGACAACTGAACACTTCAAAAGCTGCATGTTAACAGGGGCAGAATAGCTTGGGGGTCAACACATACAGATGCTTAAGGAATACAGTATATAGAAATGATAAGTAATTTGATGTCTATGAGACAACATGAGCCATTCTGATTTATAGTTTTTGATTAAAACCTGGGACTGGCAAGAAGTTGGTTTTATATTTTATATTTGGTATTCTATTCCATATAAATTCTGGCATCTGAATAGATCATCCAATCTTACTTCATTAATCAAATTAGTATTGAATCTTTTCTTGAATCTATTGTCTTGGCCTTATAAGAGACAGTCAAACTGTCTTCTCCCCTTGAGGAGAAAAAAGAGAAAATGCCTTTTAAAGTACGTTATAAAAACACTTACACATGCGGGGTTAGCTGCCTCCTCTCTAATGTAATCATAGTGTCTGTCACATTACATTGAGATTTTCAGTGGTCATCAGTAGATAGTATGTCACTTAAGAGAAAAGAGGCTTGGGTCTCCAGAATGGAATATCACTTGGCACACTAGACACACAAAATGTTGTCTTGGAAGCCAGGTAGAAATGTGAGAATTTTGAGGGGTCTAACCTTTTGTGGATGCTGTGTAAAAAAACAAAGTTTGGAGTAGAAATGAGAATAAACTATTGATGCTTACGTCAGAATTTTAAATGGAGAGCTGAGATATCCCTGTTATGTGCAGGCACCCTGGAAGTATCAGTAATTCAGGTGAAACAATCCTCTTGAGATATATGAACTCAGAGGGAAAGCTACTTGTTAGGCTGTTTCTTCTCACTGGGAGATTCTAAATATAGAATTCTTAGCCTCTAAATCCTGAAGAAAATGTGTTGAAACAGCTATAATAATTGTAGTAATATTTATCATTATTCATGAGCCATCTATTCATATGGGGATGTCAATAAAGAATTGTTTTTCATAGTTTTACAGTGTCTACAACTATTAATACAGAATCTGCCACAATTCTGAACTGGATGCTCAAAAAATTAATTTAAAACAGTAGTTTCTAGTATGGCTAAGTCCCTTTGCTGTTCACCTGAAACTAACACAATGGTTAATTGGCTATACCCCAATACAAATAAAAAGTCTAAAGTTTGAAAAAAAAAAAACAACAAAAAACACTAGTATGTCATCATAAATTTCCCCATTTTCATAGCCATAAACTCAATAGGCAGTAATATAGTTATATATGCTAAGCATTGTTCCATGAACAAAGCAGTAGGGATTCATTCACAAAAACAATGGGAACCTAGTCAACCAGGAGTTTACATTCCAGGGGGAGAATGTCAACATTATGAAGGCAATGTAACTATAGACACTAAAAAACCATGGAAAACAATTCTTTATTGACACCCCCATATGAATAGATCACTCATGCATAATTGTAAATATTACTACAATTGTTATAGTTGTATAAACACATTGCCTTCAGGATTGCCTCCCACACTGCAGGCAGATTCTTTACCAGCTGAGCCACAGGGGAAGCCCAGGGTGATCAAAATCATGACTGAAAGACAGTGACCAGATATTCAAAAGCCATCAACCCAGGCACGCAGTTACTATGCTTTCTACAGAACTGCAAATAATATATACTATTAGACGTGGTAAGTTATATATTTGAATTGGCAATGAAAAATGCTTATAATCACCAAATGTTCTCTTGGTTCTTCTAAAGTAAATATAATGATTTAATTTTAATACCTTTAATTAATTCAAGTTGATATTTCCATTTTAAAATAATGAATGTACATAAACAAAGAGATCAAACATGGTGACTGATAAGTGGACATGATAGTCTAACATCAAGATCTGATATTGACTTAAATGACTAAATATCTCCATTAGGTTATCTGTCACATTTAATAGAGCAAGACAAACAGAATACTTAATATTGAGAGCACAATATGTTCTTTTAGTTACATATTGTTAATCAGAAAACTCTAAATGTATGCTTTTTGTAAACATAAAAACCTCAGAAATATGTAAATTATAAACAAAAAATTCTGCATAATAACACTAAAGAAAAACAATCATTACCAAAACTTTGGTGTGGTAACTTTAAATCTCTCGTATGTATTATGGTTCTTATGAAAATGGAATCAAAGAAAGCCTATATTTTTTCACTGACGTTATATCCTATATATTAAGTGTCTCTACTTATTCACTATTCTGGGGCTTCCTGGGCGGCTTAGTGGTAAAGAATCCATCTGCCAATGCAGGAGTTGCAGGAGATGCGGGTTCAGTCACTGGGCTGGGAAGATCCCTCAAAGGGGGCAATGGCAACCCACTCCAATATCCTTGCCTGGGAAATCCCATGGAGAGAGGAGCCTGACAAGCAACAGTCCATGGGGGTCGCAAAGACTCAGACATGACTGAGCTACTGAGCATGCTCATGGGCACATGCTCTTCTACCAAACTGAGCACATTGGTTGCACTCTATTAGCTTAAAAGCACTGGAATATTACTGTCACAAAATGTAAAATTACCCTTTGAAATAAAGTGCAGGATAAGTAAAGATATTGTTACCTTGAAAAAAAAATTAAAATTATCAAGAATTCATTCTCAATTAAAATTCACACTTGGTTTCTAATCTATGATTTTATGATTTCTGTAAAATAAGGCTTATTTTCATAACCAATTATGTTTTCATAATATACAGCTATAAACAAATTGTGTAAAAACAATAAGAATTAAATGCTAAAGTCATAAATATATTATATATTTACACAACAGATTCTGATGTATATGCTATATATTTTTGTATCTATAAATAAGTGTATAATTATTTACAGTTATTTGTAACTGTACTAATTAATATTCTAGTTTTGCAACTTTTCAGCTTGCTTTTTAAAAAGAAATTCTTATAACTCTGCATTATGTGACTGAGTGAAAAGGTACAGTTTTAGTATAGATGCCCATTTGTGACAACTTAAGTGAATAATAAACCTCTTCCAAGATCAGAAGACGCTTACTCTTTGGAAGAAAAGTTATGACCAACCTAGATAGCACATTGAAAAGCAAAGACATTACTTTGCCAACAAAGGTCCATCTAGTCAAGGCTATGGCTTTTCCAGTGGCCATGTATGGATGTGAGAGTTGGACTGTGAAGAAGGCTGAGCGCTGATGAATTGATGCTTTTGAAGTGTGGTGTTGGAGAAGACTCTTGAGAGTCCCTTGGACTACAACGAGATCCAACCAGTCCATTCTAAAGGAGATCAGCCCTGGGTGTTCTTTGGAAGGAATGGTGCTAAGGCTGAAACTCCAGTACTCTGGCCACCTCATGCAAAGAATTGACTCATTGGAAAAGACTCTGATGCTGGGAGGGATTGGGGGCAGGAGGAGGAGCGGACGACAGAGGATAAGATGGCTGGATGGCATCACTGACTCGATGAACGTGGGTCTGAGTGAACTCCAGGAGTTGGTGATGGACAAGGAGGCCTGGTGTGCTGCAATTCATGGAGTCGCAAAGAGTCGGACACGACTGAGCGACGGAAGTGAACTGAAGATCAATCATTTAAAAGAGGGAAGATAGTGTGAAATTTAACCTGAAATGCATATGTAGTGTTCTATCAGAATCTATACCAATCTTTAAGGAGACCTATTTGCCTTTAAACATATTACAAATGATATTTTGTTCATTTTTCCCCGCCCATAGATACCAACTCTTTTCCAACCTGCATATTATAAAAGACCTGATGTGCTGTTTGAAGGTACACGGTTGAAATGATAACGTGAGGGTTTTTATTTATTTATTTATTTTTATTTATTTTAATTGGAGGCTAATTACTTTACAATATCGTATTGGTTTTTCCACACATCAACGAGAATCTGCCATGGGTGTACACGTGTTCCCCATCTGAGGTGTTTTTGTTGTTGTTGTTATTGGAAGTACTAGCTCTTGATGGAAAAGAGTGAGCAGAATCACATACAATAATGAGTTTTACAAAGAGAAAGTGAAGTAGCAAAATAGCATTTCATGCCTAGGAAATGATTTATTTGTGTATTTGGCATGGAAAGGAATCCCATTAAACTATACACGTGAATGATGAGGAGTGGTGCTAGAATTCTTCCTAGAACACAAATATGCTATAAACTGCTTAAAATGATTCTTGTCTTCTGGCCCAGAATAAAAGAAATAAAATCCTTATCCTAACTTACAAGGCAATTTGAAGTTTCCTCCCTGCCTCTGTAGTTAGGTTTGCAAACCTTCCACTTGACTCTCTGTTCTCCCATCCTTGCCTCTATTTTCCTTCTGCATTTCTGCTACCCATATACCTTTACACTTTTTTTTTCTATGATACTCTTTTGTCTGTAGAAATATGTTTCTCTTTACAGAATGGCAAAAATCTCATGCATCTTTCAGACTCAAGTAGATTATCATATAATTTCTGAATCCCTCTCAATATCTTCTGTGCTTGGGAGGATGAGAGGTGAGGGGAAGATTAGAGAAGTTGGGCAAAGCCAATGATAGTGATTTCTCATATTATTCATCTGCTAGAATTTCCATATATTTGCACAGAACCGTGAGATACACCACGTCCAGAACAATGTGCCTATCTTTACCTGGCTATCATTCAGGACTGGTGTGGAAGATCTATGCCCTCTAAACAGCTGATGCTTTTAAAAAATCATTCAAATAGCTCTATCCAACTCCAATAGTCATTACTACATTTTGAAAACATCTTGTTTATATGCGACTAGAACACTTCTTCTTTTCTATTATGACACTGGTTTTTCAGTAAGAAAAAAATCAAAATAATACAAAGAAAGGAAACAAACATATAGAGAGTTTCTATATAAATAGGAAAAATTCTTGAACCCAAGACTGTTGGGACAAATCAAATAGAGGATTACAATTGATGTTCTTCCTTAAAGAATCTGGATTGGATTTTAATTAATTTAACCATATTGCTAAGTAAAACTTTAATGAGCATTTTCATGACTAGAAATTTGCCTGTTTTCATGAGTTCAAATGATTTACAATTTTTAATGTCTTTATCTATTGTGACCAATTGGTTTATCAATTTTAAATGCCCTAGCCATGTTGAGTGATTTAAAATTTTCCTTTTCAATTAAATTTGATGACCTTTGTGTTTGTTTTAAAAAGTAAAAGTGCAGTGAAAGGACAATTTTTATAAACAACATGGAGAAATTTGATCATACATTATTTTAGGATAATTCACATTTAACTATCACACACACCTAAAGAGTATTGGTTCATGACTTGGTGCCACAGCTTGTTTTTTAATTTTGATCATCAATGAGGATAATCATACAGCAAAGAGTCACATGGAGTTGAAAATAGTTCATAGCTAGTTTAATTATAACTCAAAATGGTATTAATGTTTCCTTAAACTCCCAGAGATGGTGATGGACAAGGAGGCCTGGTGTGCTGCAGTCCATGGGGTCACAAAGACTTGGATATGACTGAGTGACAGAACTGAACTGAACATGTAAAATCTATCTTTTTGAATTTTAAAAACTGCCTATGGAGAGGTTGATTTGTAGCAATTCAAGTAGGATAAAGAGCAAAGTTTTAAGTTTTAATTGACCATGAATTTATCAAGAACAGAGTGATATAACAGGCTAATTAAAACTCAAATAATCTTGGTCTACATTTTATATGTATAATGCCTAAATAACTGGAATTAATATTCTCACCTGGATAGATCATGTCAGATCATATTCATCTGTGTCAAAAATGTGGTTTAATTCTGGACAGTTTATGACAAGAGAATGGGGTTAATTCAGGTGAATATATTTTATTAAAATTATGATAAATCCATGGGATATTCAAAATGCCGAACTAAAATGTTAAATGTCTTAGAAAGTATATCATATAAATAAGTGTTATTTAGCCTGGGGAAGTCCAAAGGGGATTTGTGATATCTGTTTTCAAAGTTGTGAAGGGTTTGATTCATGTGGAGAAGAAGTTTACTTATGTTATGATAATTCAATTCGAATTGAATTGAATGGCTAGGAATTAGTTGTTATAATAACCAACCAAGAAATGGATTCCTTCCCTCCTTCCTCTTGCCCTACTATCAGTCAGCAGACATTCTTTAAGTGTAGAACATCCGAGTATAGTGATAGACTCATGGAACAGACATACTAATAAGATTACCATCAGTCAGTCAGTCAGTCAGTTCAGTCGCTCAGTCGTGTCAGACTCTTTGCGACCCCATGAATCACAGCACGCCAGGCCTCCCTGTCCATCACCAACTCCCAGAGTTCACTCAGACTCATGTCCATCGAGTCAGTGATGCCATCCAGCCATCTCATCCTCTGTCATCCCCTTCTCCTCCTGCCCCCAATCCCTCCCAGCCACCAGAGTCTTTTCCAATGAGTCAACTCTTCGCATGAGATGGCCACAGTACTGGAGTTTCAGCTTCAGTATCATTGCTTCCAAAGAAATCCCAGGGCTGATCTCCTTCAGAATGGACTGGTTGGATCTCCTTGCAGCCCAAGGGACTCTCAAGAGTCTTCTCCAACACCACAGTTCAAAAGCATCAGTTCTTCAATGCTCAGCCTTCTTCACAGTCCAATTTTCACATCCATATATGACCACTGGAAAAACCACAGCCTTGTCTAGACAGACTTTACTCGGCAANGTTGGATCTCCTTGCAGCCCAAGGGACTCTCAAGAGTCTTCTCCAACACCACAGTTCAAAAGCATCAGTTCTTCAATGCTCAGCCTTCTTCACAGTCCAATTTTCACATCCATATATGACCACTGGAAAAACCACAGCCTTGTCTAGACAGACTTTACTCGGCAAAGTAATGCCTCTGCTTTAGAATATGCTATACAGGTTGCTCATAACTTTTCTTCCAAAGAGTAAGCTTCTTTTAATTTCGTGGCTGCAGTGATTTTGGAGCCCCCCCCCCAAATAAAGTCTGACACTATTTCCACTGTTTTCCCATCTATTTCCCATGAAGTGATGGGACCAGATGCCATNGAACCTATTATACAGAGTGAAGTGAGTCAGAAAGAGAAAGATAAATACTGTATTCTAACACATATATACAGAATTTAGAAAAATGGTAGTGAAGAATTTATTTACAGGGAAACAATGGAGAGACAGACATAAAGAACAGACTTAAAGACATGGGGAGTGGGGAGAAGAGGGTGAGATGTATGGAAAGTGTAACCAGGAAACTCACATTACCGTAAATAAAATAGATAGCCAACAGGAATTTGCTATGTGGCTCAGGAAACTCAAACAGGGGCTCTGTACCAACCTAGAGGGGTGGGATGGGGNAGACATAAAGAACAGACTTAAAGACATGGGGAGTGGGGAGAAGAGGGTGAGATGTATGGAAAGTGTAACCAGGAAACTCACATTACCGTAAATAAAATAGATAGCCAACAGGAATTTGCTATGTGGCTCAGGAAACTCAAACAGGGGCTCTGTACCAACCTAGAGGGGTGGGATGGGGAGGGAGACGGGAGGGAGGTTCAAAAGGGAGGGGATACATGTACACCTAAGGCTAATTCGAGTTGAGGTTTGACATAAATCCGCAAAATTCTGTAAAGCGATTATACTTCAATCAAAAATAGAGAAATAAAAGAAGTAGTTGATTATATAGTGCATTGAAGGCAGGTCAGATGGGCTGTCTTGTTCACTCCAGTGTCCTTTGCATCTTGCCCAGTGTCTTGCAGGCAGAATGCCCTCAGGAAACACTGAGTGAAGGAGCAGATTGCACACATGTTGCAAGGGTCGTCCCATAACAGCAGTAGTGTCTAAGAAATAGCTCTGGTGATCGGATTCATGCTCTCCCCCATCCCCACCCCCTACACCCGTCTCTTACTTTCTTCTTTCTGAGACAGTTGTAGATAGTGTGACATGTTTAAAGCCCTTCAGTTCATTTTCTGTTGTTCCCACCCTCAGGATATTATCAAAAACACAATATTAGACTTGGGTTTCTTAAAAAAACACACACACACAGAACACTTTGAGTCTTTGGACTATTTCAGGGGTAATAGAAAATTCTAACTGAGCTCTGAGTCTTTGGGTGGGTGACGTCATTTTCTGAACAGCAGTGGAAAAGTATGGTCTAGCTCAGGTTTGCAAATGTATTTCCCCCAGCCTGGAGAATAATGTGCTGATGGATTGAAGGTGCCCAAAGCGGGTGGAGAAGAGCAAACACAGTCCATTAGGGTCATGACAACGGGAAAAGGCCCTGTAGGAAGATTACGCAGAGAATATTTTCTCTGACTATTTTTATACTAAAATGAGAGATACCTTCTGTCTTCCAAAGAAAGGATTCTTGTGACCTCTATCGTAAACATGCCAGTACTTGGGGCACCTTTCCCCGGGTATTGTCCCGTACCAAGGGAAGACTCAAGATTGTATAGTATCTTATAAAGGAAGACTACGACTCCCTAACTCTGTTTTCTGAATTTTAATTACGCAGTCTCTCAAGGTGACCCTGCTTCTGTTATAATCTCAGTTTACATTCTAGAATCAGCCTCTAGACCATGGGTGATGGCCGCCTCAGTCGAAGCATAGCTATGAATATGGGGTAATGCGTTTTCCAAGCCTCGGTGACTGTCAGCCAGAGCTAGCTACTTGTATCATGTTGTATCTTTCCCAAGTCAGAGCTGACCTGAGTGTCACGGTGGCTCTTTCTTTATTAGCACAGAATAGGTGTCACTCTCTTCCTGCTAATGTTGCCTCTTGAGCCATCACCACTGTCAAAGCCACTAAAAGACTACCAGCAATAGGGTAATGTTGGAATCTAAATCTCAGACTTTGGGTGCTGCATGAGTGAATACGGCTTTGGGTAGAAACAGCACGGGGGTTGGTTGAACTTCTGTAATGCGAGCCTCTGATTGGTGCTGCTGAGAAGTATAGGGTCAAAGACGGTAAAAACTTATCAAACGTCTCAGTGAAGCTGAAGTAAGCCTGAACTCTTTCCTCCCTGCTTATTTTCTCATCTCTTTGGAGTATTTGGTGCAGTGGGTCTGGAAGCCCAAAGAGATATGTTTTACCAGAGACCTAGGAGATGCTGGGGCCCTAAGTACAAAGGAATCAGAAATTCTGTAGGAAAGTTGAAGCCCAAAGGCTGAAAGAGAAATGCTAAATTCTCACAGTTGGGATGAAACAAATGCAGGATGAAATCTCCAGGGCGGTGGGATTAGACACAGAGCGTGGACCTCACTGTAGCGGGGCTGGACCTCAAGGTACAGCAGGCCTGGGGCAGGACTGTTTGAGTTCATATCCTGAGTCTGTCCTTAGCTGTGTGGTGCTGAATATGATATTAATCTCTGTTTACATCAATTTGCACATTCATGGAGAAAATAAAACAAGTAATAGATATGCATGTAATATATATGTTAGCTGCTATTTTTACAACTACTATTATAAGCTACCCACTCCAGTATTCTTGGGCTCCCTGGTGGCTCAGATGGTAAAGTATCTGCCTGCAATGCAGAAGACCCCAGTTCAATTCTTGGGTTGGAAAGATCCCCTGAGAAGGGATAGGCTACCCACTCCAAGATTCATGAGCTTCCCCAGTGGCTCAGACGGTAAAGAACCCACCTGCAATGCGGGAGACCTGAGTTCCATCCCTGCGTTGGGAAGATCCCCTGGAGTGGGGCATGATAACCACTCCAGTATTCTTGCCTGGAGAATCCCATGGACAGAAGAGCCTGGCGGGCTACAGTCCGTAGAGCCACATAGAGTTGGACNGCAATGCGGGAGACCTGAGTTCCATCCCTGCGTTGGGAAGATCCCCTGGAGTGGGGCATGATAACCACTCCAGTATTCTTGCCTGGAGAATCCCATGGACAGAAGAGCCTGGCGGGCTACAGTCCATAGAGCCACATAGAGTTGGACACAACTGAACGACTCAGCACAGCACATTATTGTCATTATATTTTACCCAGGGGTAAAACCAGATGCTTGTGACTCAGTTCTAGGCCTTTGCTACTCAAATGTGACTCACCTGATATAAGAGATAGAGCTCCAGTTTAAACACTTACAACTGGCCTCCTGATTGCATTTCATGGAGCATGAAGAAGTGGGCTCCAGCTGTTAGCATTACTTCCAGCTGTTAGCATTACTTGAGACAAGAGATAGGTGGGCTCCAGTTAAGGCATTTACAGTCAGTCTCCTGTTTGGCCTCCGAAATGTTAGTAACAACAGAAACAGGGTAAATAGCCAGTGTTTCTCTTGTAAACACTGAAGGTAAGAGTCGTGGCAATTGTCAAGGTAAGAGTCACGGCAAGGACAAAGATGGGCAAAACTCTGTTTGAGTAAATGATTAAGGGATCTCTGCTCCCACCTCTTTTGGGACAAAGGGGACACTACCATGCACANCCTCCGAAATGTTAGTAACAACAGAAACAGGGTAAATAGCCAGTGTTTCTCTTGTAAACACTGAAGGTAAGAGTCGTGGCAATTGTCAAGGTAAGAGTCACGGCAAGGACAAAGATGGGCAAAACTCTGTTTGAGTAAATGATTAAGGGATCTCTGCTCCCACCTCTTTTGGGACAAAGGGGACACTACCATGCACAGAAAGGCTCCTTGTGGGTCAAAATCAAGGGATAAGGCCAGGCCATAGTGAGTCTTGCTCCTCCCAGAAGCCTTCATTTCGAGATCCATCTTGGCTCAGGGGTACGTGTGCACACAGGGGAGCGTCCCAGTGCAGGTCAGGTCTGAAAAAAGAAACCAGATAACTGGCCTGAAGGAAGACAAAGACCCAGAAGAACTGCCCTGTGTAAATGACTTAATGGCCTCCTCAGTGCTGCTCCCCACTAGGGGGATGTTCGCACCCTTCCTCTGTGGGTGTGCACCTGCCTTGCTTCTGTTTCAACTAAGCAACCCGTTTCTCTGTGTGCTCTCCCTCTTGTGCTTGTGCTGTGTCTCTGCTAACAAACTTTGTACCTGCATTTACAGTTTCTGCCTCTGTGATAAAGGTATTTTTTTCACTAGGGACAAAGATCCAGGGGAAAATAACTTCCTAGCTTCTAGCCCTTGCTGGTCTGGTGTCTAGGATTCCTGGTTTCCATCCAGGCTGCTGCTGCTGCTGCTAAGTCACTTCAGTCGTGTCCAACTCTGTGCAACCCCATAGACGGCAGCCCACTAGGCTCCTCTGTCCCTGGGATTCTCCAGGCAAGAATACTGGAGTGGGTTGCCATTTCCTTCTTCAACGCATGAAAGTGAAAAGTGAAAATGAAAGTGAAGTCGTGCCCGACTCTTAGCGACCCCATGGACTGCAGCCTACCAGGCTCCTCCGTCCATGGGATTTTCCAGGCAAAAGTACTGGAGTGGGGTACCATTGCCTTCTCCAGGTTCAATTCCTGGGCAGGGAATTAGGATCTCACTGCATGTCACTGCTCACTGCTGCCCCATGGAGATCACATACGCTAGCAACATTACTTGGGAACTTGTTAGAAATGCAGAATCCCAGGCCGCACCCTGCCCTCTTGATTCAGAATCTGCTATTTATTTATTTAGCTCTGCCCTGTCATTGTTGGGGGATGCAAACTCTTAGTTACTGCATGTGGGATCTAGTTCCCTGACCAGGGATCAAACCTGGGAACCTCTACTGGGAGCTCAGAGTCTTAGCCACTGGACCACCAGAGGAGTCCCAGAATCTGCTTTAACATGGTGCTCTGGAGGCTTCCTGTACACAGTGAAGTTTGCAAAGCCCTGGTCTAGATCACTGGACACGCAGAGGGAAGGGCAGAGGTGTGGGTGGTGGTTAAAGGATTTAAATCCTGTCCTGACCTAATACTGATTCATCTTCCAGGCCGAAAAAAATTGGCAAGGGATGGTTCGCCGTGGTTTCCTGCAGGGACAGAAATGGAGAGATGATGAGCGACCCCAGAGCAAGTGCTAAGGGGCCCGTAGGGTGGCTTTCTCTTCAAGTCTCATGTCTTCTTAGGAATGAAATGAAAGGCTCTCGTGATTGGAACCCTCCAGCAGGCACAGCTCTCCACCCCTTATTATCCACACATCCATCTGCGTGTGTGTGTGCTCAGTCGCTTCAGTCGGGTCTGACTATGTGACCCCATGGACTGTAGCCTGCCAGGCTTCTCTGTCCATGGAATTCTCCAGGCAAGAATACTGGAGTGGGTTGCCATGCCCTCCCCCAGGGGATCTTCCCGACCTGGGGATTGAACCTGGGTCTCCAGCATTGCAGGCAGATTNCCCCGCTTTTTTTTTAAACTAAACTACAGTTCAATAACGTTAAAAGAAAGAAATAATTTTAATGAGTTACATTACAATAAAATACTGGCTCATATGTTTCCACATACTTCAGTTCAGTTCAGTCAGTTCAATCGCTCAGTCATGTCTGACTTTTTGCGACCCCATGAATTGCAGCACACCAGGCTTCCCTGTCCATCACCAACTCTCGGAGTTTACCCAAACTCATGTCCATCGAGTCAGTGATGCCAATCGTCCCCTTCTCCTCCTGTCCCCAATCCCTCCCAGTATCAGGGTCTTTTCCAGTGAGTCAACTCTTCGCATGAAGTGGCCAAAGTATTGGAGTTTCAGATTCAACATCAGTCTTTTCAATGAACACCCAGGACTGATCTCCTTTAGAATGGACTGGTTGGATCTCCTTGCAGTCCAAGGGACTCTCAAAAGTCTTCTCCAACACCACAGTTCAAAAGCATCAATTCTTTGGCACTCAGCTTTCTTCACAGTCCAACTCGCACATCCATACATGACCACTGGAAAAACCATAGCCTTGACTAGACGGATCTTTGTTGGCAAAGTAATGTCTCTGCTTTTTAATATGCTGTCTAGGTTGGTCATAACTTTCCTTAAGGAGTAAGTGTCTTTTAATTTCATGGCCGCAATCACCATCACCATTGTAATTAATTAGATATCTAAAACAGAGAATTAATAATATACATTAACATCTCATAGGAGTAGTATTTTGCAATAAAATACTTTACCAATCGCAATGGAAAATTATAGTTACAAAAATACATGAGAAATTTAGAAAATTCAATTTCATCATTATAAAACCACTAATAAAAATAGCATTTAATAGAACAAGTAACACTTAATAGAAAACGTATATATGTTTAAACAGGAGATGTCTTAGCAATTGTGATTTTTTCCCTTAGTTTGTTGCACTTTAAGCTCTGGTTCTATGGAACTCCATACACTTAGCACGACTGTCGAATCTTGAAATCAAGATTCCAGTTTTCTGTCTATGGCATGTCTGATGAGTGCTCCAGGTTGAAATATTTTCACGGAGAACCCAAACAAGAAGCCCACTTTCTTATACTACAAGACACTTCAGTGTTTAACAATTTAAATTTGCGCCAAATTTTTCTGCCTGGAGTCCTGGTTCTGCTTGATAGAGCAGATTCCGCTTACATAACATAGCCCTCCAAATATTTGTCAGCAACTATTATGGCACGGGGAGAAGTGAATGGCAACCCACTCCAGTACTTTTGCCTGGAAAATCCCATGGATTGAGGAACCTGGTAGGCTGTAGTCCGTGGGGTTGCTAAGAGTCCTTCACGACTGAGCAACTTCACTTTCACTTTTCACTTTCATGCATTTGAGAAAGAAATGGCAACCCGCTCCAGTGTTCTTGCCTAGAGAATCCCAGGGACAGGGGAGCGTGGTGGGCTGCCTTCTATGGGGTTGCACAGAGTCGAACACGACTGAAGCGACTTAGCAGCAGCAGCAGCATTATGACATGGGTAGATTTGTTTTAGGAAGCTCACTTTTGCTGCAGGGTGGGGTAAAGTGAAAGAAATAAAGCCAAAAGAAACTAGGGAAAGTGACTGCCCGACAGATTATAAGCGATGGGAAAAAGGAACAGCCTCTGGCTTTGTATTCCCCAGATGTTCAGTTTATACCATTGGGAATTTTATATACGTTTGACATAATAATTAAACTGGCTAATCATTTTGGAAATGATTTTAAAATTAAATTCCTACTATATACAGAACAACAAAGTGAACTGAAAATGAATTAAAGATTTTAAAATAAAACCATTGATGTACTAGAAAAATTTACAGGCCAATAAAAAGCATTCTTGGATGGTAAAGCATATTCTTAGCACTATCTCAAAATAAAAAAATATATTTAAGAAAATATTTTAAAATCTAATCATTTAGCAAGTATGAAACTCAGGCCCCAAACTTGAGTATGCAGTCAAGCCTTGGTTTTCTCAAATTTCAGTCTTCTAACAGGTTGTCAGTGAATTCCAACCTTGACTTCGTTGACGCCCTCTTCTCTCCCTTTAGTTGCCTGAAATCAGAGAGGCTTATGTGGCAGGGAGAAAAGAAGGCCAGGTGACGGTGGAGTGGGAAGGGATAACAGGATACAAATGCCAGTGCTTTTAATCTCCAGAGAATTTCTCATGCTGCCATTCTCAACATCCAAGCCCATGGTTGGCGCTTGGTCGGGTAGCTCTCTATAGTTTCTGTGTCACATGGAAACTTAGGGAAGCAGCCACCTTTGCCTGTAAGTGTGATGCAACCTTCTCTGGGATTTCACCACCTCCCAGAACCCTGCCAGGAGCAGCTCTGAGGCCAGAAGACCTTTCTCTTTTAACAAGTTCTTTACAGAGGATGAGATGGTTGGATGGCATCACCGACTCAATGGACATGGGCTTGGGTAGACTCCAGCAGTTGGTTATGGACAGGGAGGCCTGGCGTGCTGTGGTTCATGGGATCACAAAAAGTCGTCAGACACAACTAAGCGACTGAACTGAACTGAACTTACAGTGGTGGGAAAACCCCACTGTAATGCCTGTCTACACTCTGTGTCTCCTTTCCCAGCTTCTCCTCTCCCTCTTTTTCTGCTGTAATGGATTTTAAGGGTGCATTTTAAAACATTCATCACATCATAACTACAGCTTTTTTTTCAAATGTTTGTGTAGAAAAAAATCATGCCCCAAAGTATTGAAAGGAAAAAAGAAAAAAAAAACCTGGGGAAATTATTCCAATGTACATGATAAACAGAGAAAGAGCATTTACAAATTAAAATGCAAAGACAGTGTCTCATATAAAAGTTTTCAAAGAACAAAGAACACAATCTAGAGGAAGAAATGTAAAATTTCAGTAAATATGTAAAATTGCTTGCACTTACTAGAAATTTTAAAAATGTAAAATAAAGTAACAATTAACAATTATTTAAAAACAACCATACTGGAATATTTTTCTTTTAATGTCAGACCCTAATAATAAAAATCAATCCAAAAAATCCATGATGAAGAAAATATCAAAATTTTAAATAAAGACAGGATCCAACCCTGCACTTATATAACCTTAATACTAGCCCTGCAAATAATGGTGAATAACAGGAGAAATAACACTCATGTACATTGTGAATGACCTTTAAGTTAGTGGGCAATTTGGCAATATATTTCTACATAGCCCTTGACATAAAAATTCCACTTTTGGGAATTTTTAATAAAACAATATGATAAATGAATACAGGTATCAACATATTGAGCTTCCATGATAGCTCAGTTGGTAAAGAATCCGCCTGTAACGCAGGAGACCCCAACTTGATTCCTAGGTGGGGAAGTCCCCTGGAGAAGGGATAGGCTACCCATCCAGTGTTCTTGGGCTTCCCTTGTGGCTCAGTTGGTAAAGAACCTGCCTGCAATGTGGGAGACCTGGGTTTGATCCCTGAGTTGGGGATCCCCTGGAGAAGGGAAAGGCTACTCACAGTATTCTGGCCCAGAGAATTTCATGAACAGTATAGTCCATGGGGTCGCAAAGAGTTGGACACAATTGAGGAACTTTCACTTTTTGGTTAAGACTTCCCTGTAGATCAAAGGGTAAAGAAATCTGCCTGTGATATAGACCAGGCAGGAGATCTGGGATCAATCCTTGGGGTGGGAAGTTTCTCTGGAGAAGGGAATGGCAATCCACTCCAGTATTCTTGCCTTGAGAATTCCATGGACAGAGAAGCCTGGTGGGCTACAGTCTGTGGGGCACATTAATAAGCATGTTGCAAAGAGTGATAAACAATTATTCAAATAATTTATGCCATAGCCACTCATCAGGATAACATTGAGCAACTAAAAAGATGTAGACATAGATGCTTTTACATAGACACTTGAGCTATACTATGTAAGTAAAAGCTTTCATTTTTTTTGGTAGACACAATGGTAAAAATAATTGAAGTTTATACGTATATACATACATATATATGTGTATGCATATATGCACATGCACACACATTATCTATCTCTATGAATGAATTAAAGTTTAGAAAGATGAATCTCGAAGCATTAACTGTAGTTATCTCTGGGGGGTAGAATATGGACTATTTTTTTCTTTCTAAATTTCTGTATTAGTGAAATTTTTTCTGACTCCTAAATTTATTCCACCAAGTTGGGGGAGGAAGGAGAACTCAGTCAAAAACTTTCCATCAAAAGAATAACTAAGATACCAAAATCCCCAAATCACGAGAAAAAAGTCTAAAAGCTGTTCAGCTCATTTTTCACCTGCTTTAGAAGATGGCATCTGGAAAAATCTAATAGGGACTGTAGCACTTATAGTCCCAGGATTTTCCCATAAGTCATCTTCTTCCCTTTTGTTTTGAACAAATATGTTTTCAAGTTCTGGGTTTCACTTTTATTTACCCTTGAATGTTGCAATAATGGCACCCTAATTCTAAAATAGATCGCTTTTATAGCCAAGTATCCTATGCCAGTCCCTTGACCACAGTTAACAACAGGAAAGAAAAACAAGACAACACCATGCCCTAAAACTTGGGAGAAAGCCTAGTGTCATGAGAGCAAGAGGAGAAAATTTCAAGAAGCCACCAAGCAATGCCAAATTCTATAAAAAATTTAAAGGTATGAAGACTAAGTCTAGATTGTTGGATCAGGGAACTGGAGATCAGGGGTCCCTTTCAAGGATACGTTTGGAAGTGAAGTGTCAGGAGTTGTTATGAAAGGATGCTGGAACATTGGGTAAGAACCAAGACAAATGGGTAAGAATGAGCTAGAATTTCACAAAGTGCAATTTGAGTGAGAAGTGGTGGAAAGAGAAGGACTTGACAAGAAAGGAAAAGAGAAGCTCGAGCACTTAAAAAGTGAAGAGAAAGGGAGATATATTAAAATGACGTTTTACAATAGAAGTAAATGAAGGAAAATAGACATGGGGAATATAGGACTGACAAGGACCTAAAATCAAATGTGAATGTGTGCAAATTATCTAGGCCTCCAGATTTGATTCTTTAGTCCCACATGGGTCACGAGAGTCTGCATTTTTAACAAGCTCTCAGGTGATGCTGATGCTTCTGCTCTTCAGGACACACTTGGAGAAGCAAGGGGCCCAGACTCAGTGAAAGGAAAGGAAGACCTCTTTTTCTGAGAATTGATTAAGGAAAGTGACATGATAGGTGTAGACATCAAGCCCGAGAAGAGAACAGGTAAGGGAGTTGATGCTAAGTGATCTTTAGCTCCTCTGCAAAATATGAGTTAGCTCATTTATTGAGAATGAGGGAGTGTGGAGAAATGAGGTCTCGAAAACAGTGGGAAAGTTCCGATGAACTGTTGTAAGATGCTTATTATGAGATCAAGAAGAGATGAACTGCTTCTTTTGGTGAGGTGCGCTATTAACATAATTAAACCATAAAATGAAGTGTGGGCTTTAGGAAAAGGAAGTAAAGATGACTTTCCCCAATTAAAATTAATGAGATAAAGTTCGCTGGTGGTGGCCACAATGCACTTGCTAATGACTGCCTTAAAAGGATCAGGAATGCAGTTCACCCCAATACTTACATCTTTGAAATAGTCTACCCACAATTTAACTCACTTGTCTAAACTTTTCCTGTTTATCTTGTGTCCCACAAGTGAATATGAAAAATACAGCCTTGAGCTGTAAGCAGGCTGCCTAGAAACAATAACAATAAAAAGTTGGATGAAGAAATGAGAGCTTCTAGATTGGTTAATATTTGGGCAAAGGGTAGTTTTCAACTTATCCAAGTTAATTTTTCCATGAGCAATTATCCTCGTTGGCATCTACCCAGGACTTGAGGTTGACATTATTCCTTCAGCAGAAAATGGCATGGGGATCTCTAATGACCTAAAATTCTTCCGGTGTCACCTTGGCCCCACTGTGCCTCTTCTGAAAAATCACTTTTCTGTCATCATCTGCACAGCCCTCCAGTGCTCTAAATTGAGAATTCAGCTTCAGATATTGCCTTGGAATTTTGTTCTATGTGTGAAATGAACATTGTTAGAAAATGAACCTCCCCTATGTGTTAGTCTGTTCATTAAAAATGGAATAGCAAAAGGAGAAAATAAATTGCAAGGAGTCCCTTAGCCGCCCTCAATATTCACAACATTCACAGAGTTGGCTATTGAAATTTGAAAAGGCAAACATGGAAGAGCTGAAAATGAACAGAATCACAGCCCCCAGGTCTCCCCCGTTCTATTCCACAGCAGCTGCAGCTCTCCAATCCCAGCAATTTAATGTTATGATCACTCTCTCATTATTAGTAATTTTATGCACTATGAACTTCCATGCTTTTCTCATCTACTGATTATTTCTACCAGACTCATTCCCCCAATTCATCTGCTGTATTCCTCACCAGGCCTTCTCTGAAGTCATTTTCCTCTTCACTAAATTATCAAAGTGATTCCTTTCATTTCACCTATCATCTCTCTGTTTTATGGTTATTTACATATCTTATCTCCCATGTTAAATCATTAGATTCTTAAGAACAGAAATCCCAGCTTACTTTGTTTCATATCCTTCATAACATCTAATCATATTTTTAAACTTTTTTTTATCTGTATGATTTTTTTTTTTTGTAAAAAGGGATTCAGTTAGAGGCTGACATGAAGCTAAAATAAATGGTAATTATAAAAATATGTTTCAATTCTGGAATTCTGTAAGCATAATAAAGGGTACCACCTCAGTTTTCCCTATATTCATCCTTGTTCTTACTCTTGGTTGCACGCAGAATATATGGTATGTATTCCAAAAGATGTTTGCAAGGGAGCTAATCAGACCCACATAATACACTTTTGGAGTTAGACTGTACCACACATAAGCCACAATGAAATGTATAAACTTCATAGCAACAATTTCTCTCACATTCTCAAATTGCAGAAAGCAGAGATGACGGGAAATGTCATAAAATTAATAATAATAAAAACATGCAGGAAAAAAATCACCCAAGGGTTTTACAATCCTCTCTCCATTCAGCAAAAATACTCAATCCTTTTCAATGAATATAGTGAATACCATTTTACATTTTACATATATCATATGGCCAATTACTTTTTAAATATGGAATTGACCGGATAGTTTGGGGTGAGACAATACTAATCTCATTTGCTGGGAAGTTCTAGAATTTTTATAATCCATTATCAGCAACTTTCCAGTTGAACAGACCGAGTAAAATTTTCAAAATATCTTAGGCTTTTTACTTTGTATGGTATCACCTTTTCATTAACATTTCAGTAGTGGTGTATCATTCTTTCACAGCTTAAAAAATTGGTGCCTAATCTCAAAAAACTTTTTTTTCCCTGCCTTGCCAACAACCATAAGGGTTTTCTTCAATGGGTTAAAATACTACTGCTTTATACTAAGTAACATTTAAATTAAACTGGGACACAATATACCTCTTTTCTTTGAGATATGTTTATAAATACATAATTGGCATGACATTTCCCACATAGAAGTCTTCCCTGGTGGCTCAGATGGTAAGGAATCTATCTGCCTGTAGTGCAGGAGACCCTGGTATTCCATGACTTATATAGTTACATCACTCCAAACCCCACCTTTGTTGTCACATGGCCTTCTCATTGTGTGAATGTGTTTCTACCAGTCACTTTCCTCTTCTTACAAGGATACTAGTCAGGTTAGAGGCTTCCCTGGTGGCTCAGACGGTAAAGCGTTTGTCTACAATGTGGGAGACCCAGGTTTGAGCCCTGGGTTGAGAAGATCCCCTGGAAAAGGGAATGGCAATCCACTCCAGGTAGAGCTCACCCTAATGGTATCACGTTAACTTTATATCTGCAAAAGTGTTTTTAAAATAACTTCTCTGACAGGGGCAAAAGAAGGCCCTGATAATTATCTGATAAATGCCTCAAATTAGGACATCCATGGAGTGTCAGGCAAGGATACTGGAGAGGGTAGCCATTCCCTTCTCCAGGGGATCTATCCAACTCAGGGATCGAACACATGTCTCCCACATTGCAGGCAAATTCTTTACCATCTGAGCCACTAGAGAAGCCCGTAGAGTGAACAGAATCATAGAATCAGAGTGGAATTTCTTATAAGACAATCAAAACTGGCAATTACAGAGTAATTTAAAATATAATGTATAAATATGTGTATAAATATATACTGATAAAAATGCTTTAAGTATAATTTTAAAATATGTCTCTCTTCAACCACAAACACAAAGAGTCTATTTGCTTAATTCCAATTCTTATGTATAAAATTTGTGGCCTCAAAGTGTGATGTGTTCACTGGTCCATTGAAAAATATGATACACATCTGACAGGTGGAAAAAAACCAAATGACTGAAAATGCTATAGCTGCTACTTCCCTCCATTGTTTTCAGTCGGATAGTATAAATCAATTTGGTATAATTAGGGAAGTTAAGTCGAAGATTGTGATAGCCAAAAAAGATTGTTATGAGCCACATTTAACGGAAATATTTTAATTATTGCTTGGAAAAAGTCAACATGTGAGTTTTACCAATAAAAACTAATCTGGAATAGCAATCTTAACTACTTTAGCAGAAAGAAAGTGGGAAATAGATTCATCCTTTTCAAATTGCTTTCTGATCTGTGACCATCATGGAGACTTTGAAATGAGCAGAGTAACATAATCCACCTCTTTGCCAAAGCATTACATCAACCTGTCTCTATCTACATGGGTGAATCTTATGTTTGGGAACATTAATAAAATTATCAATTAAGACCACCATCCTGAAACAATGGGCAAACCTGATTATCCTCTGCAAACACCAATTTTAAATGCCATAACAAGAATCTGGTCCTCTCTTTCTTATCTCCAACCATACTCCGGAAAGAAATTTCAAAATGGAAATCTTTCTATTTTTGTTTGCACAGCCTGCACAGGCATTTGCTCCCACAGATGTTCCACATTTACACACAGGAAAGAAGAATGTTTGAAATCCACCTCCATCGTTTACAAAATGATGATGATACTGACTCCCTATTGGGGCTTTGTTAAATGGTTCCAGATATTTATCATCTGTGACCACTGGGACTATCTGGCCTAGATTTGTCTTTTGGAGGTCCTCCTCAAAGCTCTCCCACCCTCTTCTCTAGGACAAAAGGGTTCTGCTTGGTGTAAGAAAATTGCTAATTATATGAGGACATTTCCTGGCTAATCATTAAAGGAGGTTTGTTAATGATGGTCTTAAAGAGGCTTACATATCATTTAAAGGTAAATGAAATTATTTAACTGACAGCCTATGCATCCAAAACTTATTACTCTTTGTAAAATAGTAATGTTCAGGCATGATAAAATGGTATCTAACTGCACAGTTACTTTATTATTTAGTACTTAGTGGAGGAAAAAAGTTAATTGAAATATGAAAAATGTTTAGTAAGGATTGGTAGTAATTTACCAAATAATGTTGACTCCAGTCACTTTTACAACTTGAAATTGCTGAAACACCTAGCAATTATTTATACACAGTAAAAAATTATTGGGTTGGCTAATCAATAAAACATTTACCCCTTCTAGAAGCACTTTTTAAACCCCAAGCAAAAACCAAAAAGGCACTGTTTTATTTCTACTGAATATACAAATCCCATCAAGGATTTAGATCTAAATTTTATAGACTCTAACACTCACCAGAAGCAATATAAAATCAGTGTTTTTCCATATGGGCCCCTGCTGAGGGGAAGATCCTTTTA
This sequence comes from Neotragus moschatus, assembly GCA_006410615.1. Classification (NCBI taxonomy): domain Eukaryota; kingdom Metazoa; phylum Chordata; class Mammalia; order Artiodactyla; family Bovidae; genus Neotragus; species Neotragus moschatus. The sequence continues at coordinate 27,773 of SJYA01005082.1, forward strand.
ACTTGTTTGAAAATATTAGTATGTCTTAAAGGGCTCAAACTCTATTACCTTGTTCATTAACACACACACCAACTGAGTCATAACTAAATGAGCAGTGGATTTAAACATACCTTATAAAAAGTAAAGTGTTCAGCTCAGTTCAGTCGCTTCGTGTTCGACTCTTTGCGACCTCATGAATCGCAACACACCAGGCCTCCCTGTCCATCACCAACTCCCGGAGCTCACTCAGACTCACGCCCATCGAGTCAGTGA
>SJYA01005083.1:0-26725 GCA_006410615.1 Neotragus moschatus
CTTTCTTCAAGCCTCTGTGTTTCACAAGAAAGACTGGAGCTCTTACTATAACAGGTGAATGCTTGAATTCCTCCATCCAGCAGAAAGCATCCCAGTGGCTTTAGGTTCGGACCCCCGCCCTCTTGGGTTTCCCACCTCATCTCCCGCAGCCACACCTGCCGCCCTCACACCTGGACAGGCCTGCCCCTCCCCGCTCCCTCCCTTGCCTCATGCTGACCCCTCCCAGGTCTGCATCCTTCCCACCTCCTGAGGCCCTGCCCACGGGGCCCAGGAGAGATCCATAGCATCTCCCCTCCCTCTCCAATTCCCCCAGCACGTGCCTAGAGCTCCCCCCACCACGCCCCACCGTGAGCTATCCACGTGTCTCCTTAATCCTAGAAGAGATCAGGCGCACAAAACGCCCAGCACGCTGGTGACGCATTCGGGAGTTCAGGAGAGGAAGACCTGGGTTACAGCCAAACAGTGAAAGGAAAATGTCTTTGCAAATCTCAGGGGAAAGAAAATGTGAACTTGAAGCAGAGAATGAGGAAATACAGAGGTTAAGATTTGAACGTGTTACTTCGTATTATTACTGTTTGAGAGTCGACAGAAGAAAGAAGAACGAGGGTCATTGTTGCCAATAGACACTGTTCTCCATACGCCAAAACTTAAATAAAATGTGGATTTTAAAGTTCAGAAAGAAAGGTTGCCATGGTGAGATGTGAGGCTGGAGAAACAGGAGGCAAAGGATGAGAGGGACAAGAGGTTGCAGTTCAGAGTGAGGAGGGGGCTCCTCCGGTTAAGCTAGGTTTTCTTATAGCGCACGTCCATTGTAAAGATGCCTGCCAGTTAACAGATTTGAATGGGGGGGTTCATCATCTCATCCTGGAAGACTGTGTCCTACAGGCATAGCATTACCGGCGGCGAGGTTGTAATTACATTTGCTCATGGCTACTTATTAAGAGTGGAAGATCAGGAGAGGAATTTCAGCTCATGTTTTCTTCCTTACAGTCAGTTTTAATAACGATGAACTGCGCTTCATGGCAGGCTCATCACATTCTTTTTCTGTGAGAAGCAAAATAGGAAAAAGACTTCTTTTTAAATTGGAGTATAGCTGATTTACAAGGCTATATTAGCTTCTGGGGTACAGTAAAGGGAATCACTTATACATATACAAATATCCACTTTTTAAAGATTTTTTTCCATACAGGACTTTACAGAGTATTGAGTCGAGGTCCTTGTGCTTTACAGTAGGTCCCTGTTATTACTAGTTATCCGTTTTATATATAGAAGTATATATATGTCAATCCCAGTCTCCCAGTTTATCCCTCCCTCCCACCCAGTAACCATAGGTTTGTTTTCTACACCAGTCTGTCTATATACTCTTAGTTATAAAGATTCAATAGATACATTCTGTCTTGTTTTCTTATTCTGTGATTCACATATGTTCTCAGCGATTTGGAAATTACATGTAAGGTTTTCAAACTGTATTTACATATCCAGCAACATGTTAAGCTCAAAAAAGAAATTAGAAGTGGGACGTCACTTATCTCTGGACAGCTAAGTGCCCAGGCTGATGGCAGCTGCTCCATTAGTCACGGCCCATCATTTCCATACGCCCACCAAGGTGGGCAGGCGGTGCCCTGTGCCCACGGAGGGCGGTGAGTCACAGGGACTGGGATCTGTCACCCACTTGGGTCTGGCTCGATGGTGTGACTCACCGAGACCAAGCCTCCAGTAACCTCCCTGCCTCTTGCCCTGGCTACATGTCTGCGGTGCCGGGTTCCCAGGGCCCAGCTTCTCCTGTGACTAGGGAGCACATTCTACAGGCCTTGTTGACCCACTGGTTCAAAGACGAATAAGCTATTTTTACTTGGAGTCGGTCTCGGGGGGTTGAATCATTCTGGCGGAAGGTTCTTTCTCTGTTCTTGGGTGCAGAGCCATCTGATGCTCCTTTTGGTTGCATGGCGGCTTCCGACTGACACAATCCACTTGTGTTCTGCGGCTGTGGCTGGAGGCAACGATGGAGCTGGAGTCTGGGGGGACATCCTGAGGAAGAAAGGGGGAACCCCAGCACCATGGCAGTTGAACTGAGTTCAGGAGGGGCTGCAGGAGGAGCGTCTGAGCGATGCCAGGAGCAGGACTTGCTGACATGCCTCCTTTCTACACGGTAATCCCCTGTGTTAGCCTCAAACCTGAGGAGAGTCGAGGTGAGTCTCGAGTGTAGCTATGATCTGAGCCTAAAAAGGATAAGCTCTGATAGTGATCTCATCGAGAGCTGGCTGGAGGCTTCTAGAAAACTGGAGGCATGACAGGAGCTGACAGCCCCCACCAGGATGGATGTGGGGAAGTGAGAGCTCCTCGGGGGGCTGCTTGGAGGGTGGAGCAGCCTGGAGCTGGCTGTGAAGATGGCGGGAGAGGCAGGGACGCTGGGGGCGGTCACACACCTTTTCCTGTGTGTGCATGTTCAGTGGGGTCCAACTCTTTGCAACCCCATGGACTGTAGCCCTCCAGGCTCCTCTGTCCATAGAATTTGCCCAGCAAAACCACTGGAGCAGGTTGCCATGTCCTCCTCCAAGCGATCGTCCTGACCCAGGGATCAAGCCTATGTCTCCTGCATTGCAGGCAGATTCTTTACAGTTGAGTCATCAGGGAAACCCCAGAGGTGGTCAGGTGACACTTAAACTCTCCCATTTTAGTGCAGTCCTAGAAGAAATTTATTGTAAATTGAAGGTCAGTTTGTCCTCAATCTAAGATCTATTCACATATAATTCTGGCAAAGAAGTGAGCTTAAGAGGATATCCTGGGAAGATACATGTGATCCAGAAACACAGAGACCCCCAAGGCCAGAGGGAAGCCCTGAGAGTAGGGAGGTAGGGGTGTGTAGGCAAAGACCCCAGGGGAAGGGGAAGGGCCAGCCGGGTCTGGATTGGAATTACCCCACACTAAAGTGAAAATGAAAGTCTCTAAGTCGTGTCTGACTATTTGAGATCCCATGGACTATACAGTCCATGGAATTCTCCAGGCCAGAATACTCAAGTGGGTAGCCTTTCCCTTCTCCAGGAAATCTTTCCCAACCCAGGGATCGAACCCAGGCCTCCCACATTGCAGGTGGATTCTTTACCAGCTGAGCCACGAGGGAAACCCAAGAATACTGGAGTGTGTAGCCTATCCCTTTTCCAGTGGATCTTCCCGACCCAGAAATTGAACCAGGGTCTCCTGCATTGCAAGCGGATTCTTTACCACCTGAGCTATCAGGGAAGCCTTACCCCATGCTGCTGCTGCTGCTGCTAAGTCGCTTCAGTCGTGTCTGACTCTGTGCGACCCCATAGACGGCAGCCCACCAGGCTCTGCCGTCCCTGGGATTCTCCAGGCAAGAACACTGGAGTGGGTTGCCATTTCCTTCTCCAGTGCATGAAAGTGAAAAGGGAAAGTGAAGTCGCTCGGTTGTGTCCGACTCTTCGAGACCCCATACTAAATATTACCAAAATGGCCTCAGCCAACTGACAGGTAGACCCACATCAGTGGGTCCCCCCACATCCACCCACACCCAGACTGAATGTCTAATCTTTACTTGGTGTAATGGCTAATCTTATGTGTCAACTTGGCTAGGTTCCTGTGGCCAGTCTTTGGCCAAACAACCACTCTGGATGTTCTTAAGAAGGGTTTCTGTTTGTTTGTATTTTAGATGAGATTGACATTGAAATCTGCAGACACTGAATTAAGCAGATTGCCCTCCATTTGTGGGTGAGCCTCATACAATCAGTTGAAGGTCTTCAGAGCGAAGACTAATCTCTTGAGGAAAAGGAGATTCTGCCACATACACTCCTCTTCCGTTAAATCATGGACATGCACACACACACATGCTTTAGGATCTGGCATCCTAAAAGAGGAAGAAAAAAATCCCTCCCTGGTCTCATATCCCCTCTCCTGCTCCTGCACCATTTTCCTCCTACTTGTCCAACCAAGCTCCCTGCAGGAAGGTTCCCGGGTATCCAGCCCTGCTGTGCTTTCCAGCCAGCCCCCACTAGCCCCTGCAGCTCCTGCCGGGGCACTGAGGAGCTCCAGGCCGCAACCCAAAAGACACATTCAGAGCTTATCTAATTCAACCTCCGGCCAGTGTTCAACACCATTTCCTTTTTAAATCTGCTTCTCCTGCAGGCCTCTGGGGACCTTTACTTTATTTTCTTCCTCTGATCTCCGCTTCCTTTCTGTCTCTCTGCTTAGTGTTGAGACATTGCTGGGCCCAGCAACCCTGATCTGGGCCTCTTTCTTGTTCACCTGCCCTGACCTGAACCTCATCCAGCTCTGTGGATTCAAACACCAGGCTTGCACTCCTAATTCTGTTTCTGCTAGTCTGGCCACTCCCTGAAGATCCAGGCTTTCACCCCCACCCTCATACTCAGCTTGTCTGTGGGGGTGTCTTTCCATTCTATCAGGGTCATGGCCGAGCTCTTAGCTCTCACCACCATAAATGGGTATTCCTGTCTCATTCAACAGATCTATGCCATTGCTCAGGCCATACATAGGTGTGAGGTTTCTCTTTTTCTTTTCTTCTCTATTTAAATTTTCACAGCTTTATTGAGATATTATTCCATACAGTGAAATTCACCCATTGAAACTATACCATTGAGTGCTTTTTAATATATTCACAGAACTGTACAGCTATCACCATGAACTAACATATTTCATCACTCAAAAAAGAAACTTCGTACCTGCTGCTGCTAAGTCACTTCAGTCGTGTCCAACTCTGTGTGATCCCACAGACGGCAGCCCACCAGGCTCCGCCATCCTTGGGATTCTCCAGGCAAGAACACTGGAGCGGGTTGCCATTTCCTTCTCCAATGCATGAAAGTGAAAAGGGAAAGCGAAGTCGCTCAGTCGTGTTCGTTGTACCTGCTAGTAATCACCATATCCCCCACCCAACTCACCTCCCCAAGCCCCTGGCAGCCAATAGTCTTCATCTCTATATGTCTGCCTAATCTGCCCATTTCATAAAACAGAGCCATGTAATACGTGGACTTTTGTGTCTGGCTTCCTTCACTCAACACAGTGTTCTTGAGGCTCCTCCACGTCAAGCATGTCCTGGCCCTTCATCTCTTCTATGCTTTGTTTTGGTTTGTTTGCTTTGTTTCGTTTTTGGCTATGCCACGTAGCACCTGGGACCCTAGTTCCCTGACCGGGGATCGAATCTGTACCTCCTGCAGTGGAAGCTTGGCGCTGTAACCGTGGTTATCCACTCCAGTCTGCTTGCCTGGAGAATTCCACGGACAGAGGAGCCTGGTGGGCTACAGCCCATGGGGTCCCAGAGAGTTAGACATGACTGAGCGATCAGCACTTTTACACTCTCATGAAGCGGGAAGCAGGCCTCCGCCAGACACACCAAATCCTCCAGTGTCCTGACCTTGGATGTCCAGCGTCCAGGACCAGGAGAAATAAATGCCTGTGGTTTAGGCTCCAGTCTGTGGAGTCTGTTACACATCCCGAGCTGGTGGAGTGCATGATGCCTTGCTGTTCCGAGAACTGCAGAGCCAGCTGTGGAAATCTGGGCAAGCTTTTCTGGGACTTGGAGTTTGAACAGATGTTAGAAGGATGGAGAGGATTTCAGTAGCTGTGGGGAAAAGGCAGGGCATTCCTGGGCAGCATGAAATACTGTTCCCCTTCGTGGGGTTTGTCTGTGACCGTGGCTGAAGCACGGGCTACCCCGTGGTGTCTTGTTGCCTGAAGCTGGAGGATGCTATCTGAAAGCTTCAGGTGTTTTGGTGGCTTAGATGCTGGGGAAGGACAGTCACAACCAGCTGTGATTCTGTCCCGCCCCTGCCCCATCTCTGAGTCTTTCCTCCTTCCCTAAAGAGCCCTGTGCTGTACCCCATTCCACAGCCTGGCTTTACATGAGACCCATTAAACAAATGAAGAATCATAGTTAGAGTTTCACCCCTTGAGACATTAAATATACTACATGCATTGGCTGCCATAAAACACCCCTGTGTAAATCTCTTGCTCCTGGTCAAGCTCTGGAGAGCATGGAAGGAACTGCCAAGTTGAAGGAGATGTCTCCACTGAGTGTTCTGCACGGCGGAGGCGGTGGGGAGCTGGGGCTGTGCTGAGGAGCCTGGTACGGCTGCAGTGCAAGGTGGTCAGAGAAACAGGGCGGGCGCACCTCCGCATGGGTGATGTTCATGGGACTGCAATCAGGGAGACACCAGGAATAGAACCACGAGCGTGTGAGATGGCAACGGAGGTGGCCGGAACGCAGAAGCCAGGAAGGGGGCACCAACCAGACAGAGCGTAATTTTCTCTACACATCAGGTGTACTAGTGCTTAAACAACGAACACCTGGTTTTAAGTTTGTATTCATTTAATTACTTTTGCCACAACTTTGTGTGGCAGAAGCAGAAATCCACCTTGGAAAGGATGTTTGTTAAATAGACAAGTAGAGTCATTTGAGTTAAATCTCTCAAAAGGCAGAAAAGATAGAGTGACCTTTCATTTTACTTTAGGCAAATGATTTTTAAAAAGTGATTTTATTTTTTTCGCAAAAAATCACATACAGATATCAAGAGAGAAAACTGTTTTCCACTCCAGAGGTAAAAATAGCTGACTTCTCCAGACACAGCTAATGGCTCTTTGTTGTTCACAACCTGTAGAAAAAGTGATGGAGAGTCAATACCCTGGCATTTTCTGTATATCACATGAAGGAATTATCTGTGGGTACTGTAAAATTTTTAGCAAAGCTTAAATGCTATTATTATGTGGAATCTAAAAAATAATGGTCCAAATGAACTTATTTACATATCAGAAGACTCTTGAGAGTCCCTTGGACTGCAAGGAGATCCAACCAGTCCATTCTGAAGAAGATCAGCCCTGGCATTTCTTTGGAAGGAATGATGCTAAAGCTGAAGCTCCAGTAATTTGGCCACCTCATGCGAAGAGTCAACTCATTGGAAAAGACTCTGATGCTGGGAGGGATTGGGGGCAGGAGGAGAAGGGGACGACCGAGGATGAGATGGCTGGATGGCATCACGGACTCGATGGGCACGAGTCTGAGTGAACTCCGGGAGTTGGTGATGGACAGGGAGGCCTGGCGTGTTGCGATTTATGGGGTCGCAAAGAGTCGGACATGACTGAGCAACTGAACTGAACTGAATACAGTCACAGATGGAGAAAGCAAACTGCTGGTTACCAGAGGGTTAGAAGGGGTGGGAAGAATTGGGAGATTGGGGTTGACATATACACACTACTATATATAAAATAGATAATTAGTAAGGACTTGCTGAATAGCACAGGGAGCTCTACTCAATACTCTGTAAGACCTATATGGGAAAAGAATTCTAGAAAGAGTGCAATGTATGTATACGTATAACTGATTCACTTTGCTGTGTACCTGAACCTAACACAGCATTATGAATCAACTAGATTTCAGTACAAATTATTTTTTAAATTCTGTTATTGTTTGCCTTCATCTCTTTCCCGTGATGATGCTCCTCCCTCATTCAGTTCAGTGGCCTTATAATGAGAAACCAAGTCCCCATCAATCTCTTGGTACAGACGACATCGTGTACACCAGTCGCAGGTTCTGGGGTTCTTTGTCCTGGACCGGCACCATCCATCTCATAACGGCCGTGACTTTTCTAAGCATCCAAGAAAGGAGGCAAGTCTGAAAATCGGTGCCCAGGTTGATGATCGGTTTTTATTGTCTGAAATCTAAGCAAAATCATGCCATTTCCCTGGGCTCTGCGGGGACGTTGAAAGGATGCGTGAGGTTCACTGAGATGAGAAGCGAGGGCTGTCTCCCTTCTCGTGCTACTGGCTGCTTGGAAATAGTTTGTCAAATTGTATTTATGGTTAGACAGGTTCACGCATCAGCTTTAGAGTTACCCGCCTGGAACTATATTGGAAATGGAAAACGAAGGAGCAAGAGAATAATAAAGGGTCAATTAAGGCTCCAGGGAAGAGAGGGGAAGAGACAAATTCAGAAAGAATGGTAAAAGGAGTCAGAGATTTTTTTATTACTGCTTTAAGATATCAAGGGAAAGGATTACACAGGAGAGACTCTCCATCCTTACACAGAGAGAGCAAACCCAGAAAGCACTGGGTAACAAACTGATGCTGGTTGTCCTCACCAGACTCACCAGTCGTCAGGTGACAGCTCTGCCCTGTCATCCAGTGTGACCGTCACCGTGTGCACAGTGAGCTGGGGTTATCACCCCAGTTTCACAGGTGGGAGCAGGGAGGCTTAGGGAGCTGAAGTGACCTGCCCAGATTCACCCAGAGGTCACTCATGGAGCTGGTTTTTCAGCCTTACTTTCCTCAGCACTGCTCTTTCTGCCAGACTCCTGCCTCCAGTGTGGAGGCAAGGATGCTAAAGCTCCAGCTGAGCTGGGCTCCTTTCTGAGCTGCTTCCTCAGCGAGTCGTGTGGAAGCCCCATCAAGCTCTGAGCCTGCTGAGCTCATGGGGAGCCAGCAGCGCCACGGAAGGGGGCTGCCGAGTCCTATTAGGGGGCAGCCCTCTGGCTCAGAGATGAAGCCTGGGTTCCCAGCAACACGGAGAGGAAGGCAAGGGCCAGTGGGCAGGGAGCGGTCCCTGGGATTTTGGATGGGAAAGAGAGAGGGGACNATCAAGCTCTGAGCCTGCTGAGCTCATGGGGAGCCAGCAGCGCCACGGAAGGGGGCTGCCGAGTCCTATTAGGGGGCAGCCCTCTGGCTCAGAGATGAAGCCTGGGTTCCCAGCAACACGGAGAGGAAGGCAAGGGCCAGTGGGCAGGGAGCGGTCCCTGGGATTTTGGATGGGAAAGAGAGAGGGGACAAAGTCCCTGCTAGGGGGCTGGGTTCCATCCAGTCAGGGCCTTTGGAGGGGATTGTGGCATGCACCCAGGATTTTGATCTTGGGGTCACAGAAGAGGGGCATCTGTCCTCTGGCTCCAGCCCCAGGGAGGAGTAATACCCCCTGGTGCCCTCATCCCTCACACTCTTCGTTGGGCCCAACTTCGGCATCCGCCTCTGAGGAGGACAGGCCAGCAGACAGGGGTCCTCTCTACATGGTCGCAGAGCCGTCAGCAAGCCCAGAGGACAATCGGCCACAGGCGGTGGCTGGAGGGAAAGGCAGGTGCACAGAGGAGTGGGAGCCGGGACACAGCCGGGGCACACAGGTCTGCTTGCAGACAGGGAGGAGTCGCAGCCAGTGCGTATGCATTGCGAGGGTGGGCGCTTAATCAAAGTCTTCTCTTCTGCAAGAGGGTGGCCTCCTCCTGGCTCTAGGATGCCCCAGGCTACTGTCCCAGGAAATCTCCAAGAGTATTTTCTAGGTTGGACCTGTAATATCTTATTACGTTTCCACAGACCTTTATGATTTACCAGGCTTCTCTGGCCATTCAGTGGTAAAAAGCCTGCCTGCGTGGTGGGAGACCTGAGTTCAGTCCCTGGGTCAGAAGATCCCCTGGAGAAAGGAATGGCTAACTACTCCTGTATTCTTGCCTAGAGAATTCTATGGACAGAGGATCCTGGTGGGCTACAGTCCATGGGGTCGCAGAGTCGGACATGACTGAGTGACTAACACAGTTTCCCAAGCACATCCACACACAGTATCTCATCCAGTTCTCCTGGAGCTCCACGAGCTAGTCCGTGCTCAGAGCCCCATCTTACCAAGGAGAAAACAGATGTCCCAAGGGGCTACTCAGTTGTTAAGTAAGGCAGGCCAATTTCAGAGTTCTTTACTTTTACTAAAAGCTTCAACTTCTCACTGTTTCACGTGATGACACAACGTGGATACTCATACATGTCTTTCCCCAGAGAGTACTGAGCCCTCTCTGCAAATAAAATCCATTCTGGTCCCCCAGCATGCGGTCTATGAAGCCACATGTGCACTTTGAAATGGTGGGAGTGGGGGTGGGGGCCCAGGAAGAGGAACAGTGGGGACTCAGGTCTTCTCCCAAGAGGGGACACTCACTGTTCTTTCTTTCCATTTTGCATCTGCACCAGACAGTCATATCATCACAAAACAAATAGAGCTGTGAAGACGGTTCACAGATTTCACACCACCCCCGTTCATGTATCATGTCTCTTTCCTGAGTGCTACATGCCAGGCACTTATGCCAGAGAGTGTGCTGGCTTCCCAGCAGTGCTGAGCACGAGAGGACCACTGTTCCCGTCTCATAAACAAGCCTGGGCTCCCGGAAGTGGGCTCTTCCCTCAGATGTGCATGGTTAACAGCCAACCTGCTCAGACTCACTTCCGTGGTGCCTTTGGAGAGAGCAAAGGTGGAAGACACTTGGAGACAAGCATCACCCTTCCTTGGAGAGGAGCTTGTTTGTCCAGGTCATATAATCAGTGCTTGTGAAGCAAGAGGTGTCTGCTCAGCCCGTCATCCTTCCCACTGCAGCATCGCTGTCTCTGGGCTACAGCCATGGGGCNTCAGACGCACTTCCGTGGTGCCTTTGGAGAGAGCAAAGGTGGAAGACACTTGGAGACAAGCATCACCCTTCCTTGGAGAGGAGCTTGTTTGTCCAGGTCATATAATCAGTGCTTGTGAAGCAAGAGGTGTCTGCTCAGCCCGTCATCCTTCCCACTGCAGCATCGCTGTCTCTGGGCTACAGCCATGGGGCTGGTGCAAGTGCCATTGTCATAAAGCACGCACTTCCGCTTAGTGAGGATTTCTCTTTTCCAGGGCTGTCTTGTTCGTCAAGATGGGTATTATCAGCGTACCTCTTTTATAGACAAAGAAACCAAGCCTTTCAAAGATCAAAAACCAAAACAGACTCACAGACAGAGAAAACAAACTTATGGTTACCAATGGGGAAGTGGGGAGGGACACATTATGAGCATGGGATGAAGAGGCGCACTGCTATAAATAAAAGGGATAAACAGAAGGATATATTGTTTAGCACAGAGAAAAGCAACCATGGTTTTATAATAACTTTAAACAGAGTATAGTCTAAAAAAATACTGAATCACTACGTTGTCTGCCTGAAACTAATACAATATTGTAAATCAGTGAGGTGCCCCGCTGAGCTCAGTCGCACAGTCGTGTGACTCTTTGTGACCCCATGGACGATAGCCCACCAGGCTCCTCTGTTCATGGGAATGCTCCAAGCAAGAATACTGGAGTGGGTTGCCATGCCCTCCTCAGATCAGCTATCATTTGAAAACTAAATATGCTTAAGGATAGAAAGCCAAGCCGTGTTGGAGCTGAGATTCCAGCCTAACCCAGGGACCCGAGAGAAACAAGAAGTCCAAGGAGAAAGGAAGCAAATGTCTTGAAGCGAGGCTGGGTTGGTCCTGTCCTAAAAAACAAGCTACTTAAGAGCTTGTTAATATTCCATAACATGTTTAAGAAGCAAAGGCCTTATGGGGGTTCTGATATAAGACAATTTTACAGGATAAAAAGTTTCACCACCTGGAGACAGATTGTGGCCCATGGTGCCTCTTAGCACCTTCCAGGGAAGAAAACACAACAGGCTCGAAGGGCTGTCCTTCCCTAACGGTGGCTTCAGCGGCCTGAGCGCCTCTCGAATCGCATGCAGGTGCACGGATAAAGAAGACGGGACACAGATACACACTGGAGTGTCACTCAGCCATAAAGAGTGAAGGCGTACCGTTCACAGTGGCAAGAATGGACCTAGAGATTATCAGTCAGACGGGAAAAGAAATATCACGTGGCATCAGAGATACATGAAATATAGAAATATAGCACAAATGAACTTATTTCCCAAATAGAAACAGACTCACAACAAACAAGCGTATGATTATCAAAGGGGGAAGGTGAGCGGAGGGATGAATTTGGAGTTTGGGTTCAACATACACACACTATTATGTGTAAAATAGATGAACAAGGCCCTAGTGTTTAGCATAGGGAACTCTACTCGATTTCCTGTAATAACCTACAATGGAAAAATATATATATTTATGTTTGCTGTGCGCCTGAAACATTGTAAATCAATTATGTATGTGTTAGTTGCTCAGTTATGTCCGACTCTGCAACCACATGGACTGTAGCCCACCAGGCTTCTCTGTTTATGGAATTCTCCAGGCAAGAATACTGGAGTGGGTTGCCATGCCATCCTCCAGGGGATCTTCCTGACGCAGGGACTGAAACTGTAACTCCTGCACTGCAGGCAGATTCTTTATAGTGAGCCACCAGAGAAGCCCAAATCAACTATACTTCAATTACAAAAATTTTGGAAAGAGAACCAGCTGTCAGTCAGTTGGTTTACTTTGTGCCTCATGCAGTTAATGGGACTTCAACCATGAGACTCTGGCTTGTTCAGTTCAGTTCAGCTCAGTTCAGTTGCTCAGTCATGTCCAACTCTTTGTGACCCCAAGAACTGCAGCACGCCAGGCCTCTCTGTCCATCACCAACTCCTGGAGTTCACCCAAACCCATGTCCATTGAGTTGCTGATGCCATCCAACCATCTCATCCTCTGTCGTCCCCTTCTCCTCCTACCCCCAATCTTTCCCAGCATCAGGGTCTTTTCAAATTGCTCAGTTATGCCCAAATCTTTGCGACTCCGTGGACTGCAACACACCAGCTTCCTTGTCCATCACCACCTCCCAAAGCTTGCTGAAACCCATGTCCATCGAGCTGATGATGCCATCCAGCCAGCTTATCCTCTGTCATCCCCTTCTCCTGCCTTCCATCTTTCCCAGTATCAGAGTCTCTTCCTGTAAGTCAGTTCTTTGAATCAGGTGGCCAAAGTATTGGAGCTTCAGCTTCAGTGTCAGTCCTTCCAATGAATATTCAGGACTGATTTCCTTTAGGATTGTCTGGTTTGATCTCCTTGCAGTCCAAGAGACTCTCAAACATCTTATCCAACACCACAGTTCAAAACCATCAATTCTTCAGCAGTCAGCTTTCTTTATGGTCCAACTCTCACATCCACACATGACTTTTGGAAAAGCCATAGTTCTAACTAGATGGACCTTTGTCTGGCTTATTAATCCCTAATAAAAATTTTGTAGTCATTATTCTCAAAAAGTGTGTGTGTGTGTGGAGGGAGGCAAGACACTCGGGCCAAGGGCACGAGTGGCATGGTCTACTGCCCGTCGTCAAACTTTAGCAGTCATCGAGGGTCCTGCAGCAGCAGAGAGGAGTGGAGTGTCACCCTCGGCAGGGTGGGTGGGCTGGTGATGGAGAGTCAGAGGTGGGTACTGTGATGATGTCCCCAGCGCGGGGCCAGGACACATGGGCACCTCCGCACACTGGCTGTGTTAATCCCACTTCCCAGGTATGCTGAGGGTCAGGTGAGCTACACCAAGGGCAGCAACTAGAAAGACAAGGAAGGGGCTCATCCCTCTGCTCCAGCTGCTCCTCGTTCCAGGACCAGAAGGAGAAGCTGGATTTCCAGCAGGGGGCCAGAGCTAGTAATTCTTGAACATTTTCCTCTTTGTGACCCTTATGGCCAACTCTGTGCTGGTCCCATGACCATCAGGCAGAAGCCCTGGATGTTGGTTGCATTTTGCCAAAGTCCACCCCTGGGCTTAAATACAGAGAGGAATGTTCTGGTCTGAGCTATTGAAGAATTATATTTTTTAAGTTTCATCAAGAGGCAAGCACTGAATATGTGTACATGTCAAGGATCTGGCCCATTGGCTAAAAGATGGAGTATCGATTTATATGACCACGTGTTGTTAGCACATGTCTGCCAGGTAAAGGGGTTGAGGGTGCTGGAGAGATGAACAGAATTGTACTGATGCCTTCAGAGGTGCCTGAGCTCAGATAGGAGGCAGACGTGTGCCTCATCAAAGGGAAGCAGCAGGAGGGGCCTGATGGGAACTGAGAACAGGAATACCTTCTCTTTTCGGGGCCATAGCCCTGCTGATCCTGCCTGGGGTGGAGGATGCACTGAAGGCTGGACCCAGGACGGCTTTGAGNCGTGTGCCTCATCAAAGGGAAGCAGCAGGAGGGGCCTGATGGGAACTGAGAACAGGAATACCTTCTCTTTTCGGGGCCATAGCCCTGCTGATCCTGCCTGGGGTGGAGGATGCACTGAAGGCTGGACCCAGGACGGCTTTGAGAGGCTGTGGCATCATAAGACCCACTGAACTTCTAGGCCCCCACTTCCCAGAGTTTAAGACTTCTCTCCCTCGGCAGCAGTGGGAGGGACTCTCGTTCCTTGCGCTTCTTTCCCCTTCTGGGAAATCACCTTTCCTTTAACTGCTGCTCACCCCTCATCAACTGGAATAATTTACTGACTATGGTCCCTGTTCCTCTTCTCTCTTAAGAGACTATACACAGAGATATGACTTTTTAGAAGAGAATTAAAAAAAAAAAAAAACCTTTTTAAAACCTCTTATTCAAAGCCATGGCATCTGAATCATTTTTGAGCTAACAAACGGAATTTATTTAGGCTAGTTTAAAGGCTAATTGATACGATTTCAATTTCAAATTGAAACGCTACTTATAATGCATTGTCGTTCATGTTAATGGGTGTTAATGTTGAGACATAACTGAGACTCTTTGCATAAGAGCATCATTAACCCCGTTATTGCTGATCAATGTACAGAGATGTTCAAATGCAGATGCTCTTCTGCTCCCACTGGATGCGTGGTCTGGGTCTCCCATCCCGAGAATCTCTGGAAGAAGCAGCTTCCAAACACTTTGGTGTGTAACCCTTGGATGCCGAGGAAATAAACAGGACAAAACCTGAGGTGCCTAGCATTCTGCCTGGAACATAAAAGGACTCAATGATTCGCTTCCGTTTCTCACCTAGACTGTGATTTTTGCTGCCGTTCTCCAAAGGTTATATTGCTTCTTTTCTCCAAACTGCTCGGAGTTTCCCACTGGATCTAGAATATGTATTAAAATACAGTAAGTGTCTCAGAATGCATATTCATCATAATCATCGTTTGCACTTTCTGTACAGGACAGGAATACCAGAAACTCTTTCTTAGGTGGTAGAACACCAGTCCTCTCAGTGGCCCCAGAGAGCAGGCATTACTTAGCCACTTTACATCTGAGGATACGGAGGTTTGGNGAGTTTCCCACTGGATCTAGAATATGTATTAAAATATAGTAAGTGTCTCAGAATGCATATTCATCATAATCATCGTTTGCACTTTCTGTACAGGACAGGAATACCAGAAACTCTTTCTTAGGTGGTAGAACACCAGTCCTCTCAGTGGCCCCAGAGAGCAGGCATTACTTAGCCACTTTACATCTGAGGATACGGAGGTTTGAAGATGTCAGGAAGTCCCCAGATTCACAGATAAGATGCCTGTTAAGTGATGGAGCTGAAATTTCATCTGACGCTGTGGCACAAGCTCTTGCTGACTGCACTGATGGGGCCTGGGGGCACCTGGCCTAACGTAGGATGCTCCCCACCAGTCCAGCAGAGAAAAGTGACTCCAGCTGGGCTTGCTGTTTCAGAAACCTCTGCCCTTTTCAGTTCCCTTTTCCTCAGGCATCCCTCACCCTGGAGACCAGAGCTCGCCACCGTGACCATTTCCCTGAACAGACTCCTGGGCGCTTCCTCAGCCATCAAGGATGTGGGGAGTCCCACCTCTGCCCTCAACTCTCAAGGGCAAATCTTCGGAAGCATCACTGAGAACTCAAACATCACGGCTTGCCTTTCGCTGATGGTGATTTTGAAGGTCCCTACTGACAGCAAAGACCACGATATGTGGGTCTGTCAGACTCCCCCCAGGGAGTCTTCCTTTTCTGGTTCAACAAAGTGCAGAGTGCATTCAAAACCTGCCAGTATCAGCCAGCCAAGCTCTGCTGCAGCTGGGCATTGAGCCAACACATTTACCCAAAGCAAGTTGTGCCAGAGCTCTGAGTGCTGGGCACACATATGTGGAAAGATCTAGCCTCTGGTAGGAAAGGAGTTGCCTAGAGTTTAGTGCAGAAATGCAGGTGTGAGCACTGCAGCGTATGAGGTAATGACCGTACAATACTGGACTTACTGAGCCTCTGTCCTAGGTGCCAACAGGCTCAATGTGGATCGGTCCTCATAGGCAATCCTGTGAAGGAATATGTTCCACGTGGGGCAACTGAGGTCAAGAGAGGTAAATGACCTCTGCCAGATGATGCGACCATCAGGAAACAGGATCAGTATGTACGGCTCTGTAGTCTGACCACAGAGCGTGAGATTTCGACCACTCCACGGGGCTCCAGAATAGAAGGAAGACAGAAAGCACAAAGGGAAAACCCGAGGAGGCTACATGGAGGAAGCACCATCTGACTGGAATCTCAATGCTTGAGTGAGAACTTGCCAAGTGAACAAGAAGAGAGGAAAATTCCCAGTTGAAGAAAGAGTCTGCACTGAAGCCTGGAGGTCAAGGTCCTCTCTTGTTTTGGGAACCACATGCAGTGTTACTGAAGCTGACTTCCTGGTGATGGGCGGGGCAGGATATAGGGAGAGAAGAGGAAGTGGCAAGCAGGAGGTGGGGCAGAGCACAGTGGGCCCTGAGGCCCTGCAGTGCTGGGGGTTTGGTCCAGCTGATGGTGGGGACCCCTCAGGGAAGGCAGGGACTCCAGAAGTTGGGCCATCACGTGTCGGGGTTAGGCTGACTGCATGGCTGTGTGTGTGACAGGAGCAAGGTGGGTTGCAGGCAGGAGAGCTGGGTGTTGGGACCAGTCACGGGGCTGCCGTGGTGGTCCAGGCAGGGCAGGATGAGGACTCTGAGGCTTCGTTCATGGGTAGAATCAGTGCTCGGTGACACGTGGAGGGGACGGTGACAGGGTGCTACAGTCTGCATGGCAAGCAGCAGAAATGACCACTTAAGCAAAAAAGGGACTTTGTCTGAAGAAGTTTAGTTAGCATAACACAGAGTTATGAAGAGGTGAAGTCCCCACCTCAGAGCTGAAAGGCCTCCATTCCAGTCTTGCTAATGAGAGCAGGTGGAGTAAAGCGCCTCTTCACCCGGTTTCTTTGGCTCCAACTGTGACCACATGCTATTAGGTCAGACAAACACACGTGACCACAGGAAGTGAGGGTGGGGAGAGAGGTCCCTTGTTAAATGGATTTGGTAGAGGTTGGAGTGGGGTTTAATCAAGTGCCCCCCCAAGATTGCAATCCTGCCTTCCTGTCTAGAAAAGGACAAGATGAGCCTGAAGGAAGCCAAACCAGCTTATTTTTCAATGAGTGGAAAATATTAAGATTTTTAGTGCATGGATAGCGTCTCTGACTGTAAAGTATAAACTGATTTTAAGAATTAACCACCCCCCACCAACTGAAAAGGAAGTTCCTCTGAGATAGAGTTTTTCAGTTTGTGGAGGAGGGTGTCTACCTGGGGACCCAGCTCTCTGAGGACAGAGCCCATTGAGGGTCCTGCCTCCAGTAACCACCAGGGTCTGAGGACCAGGCTATAAATGGCGTCAGGTGTCCTGTATGTGGACGTGCAGACAGAAAACCCATGGTCAGTGAACCCAGGACTATAGACCAGCCCTGGCAGCTACTAAGCCAAGTGTGAGGATCAGTTTCCTCACTGAAATTTTGCTAAAAAATTTCAGCAAATATGTCTGTTATAGACCACACCTCCTTAGCTTCTAATTTAGTGAGTTGAGGTCTTAAAAAGTTCCACAGGTTCAAAACTAGAATGAGATATCACTGGCAAGGACAATGATGAACGGCTGTCATCAAAAAGTCCACACATAGCAAGTGCTGGAGAGGCTGTGGAGAAAAAGGAACCCTCCTACACTGTTGGTGGGAAAGTACATTGGTGCAGTCAACTATGGAAAACAATATGGAGATTCTTTTAAAAACTAAAAATAGAGCTACTGTAAGATCTGGCAATCAATCCCACTCCTGGGTGTATATTCAGAGAAAACTCTAATTTGGAAAGACACAAAGCACCCCAGTGTCCACAGCAGCATGGTTCACAATAGTCAAGACGTGGAAAAACCTAAATGTTCAAAGACAGATGAACAGAGAAAGCAGATGTGGTATGTTTGTACAGTGGAGTACTACTCAGCCATAAAAAAGAATTAAATGCCATCTGCAGCAACATGGATGAACCTAGAGATTGTCATACGAAGTGAAGGAAGTCAGACAGAAAAAGACAGATACCATACGATATCACTTATAGGTGGAATCTAAAACATAGTACAAGTGAACTTGTTTACAAAACAGAAGTGGACTCACAGACAGGAATCAAACTTGTGGTTGCCAAAGAGGAAAGGTGGGAGGGATAAATTATGAGGTTGAGATTAACATATATACATCATATGTGTATATTATTATATGCGAAATATTATATGTGAAATTATTATATGTGAAATAGATAAACAACATGGTCCTACTGTATAGAACAGGTAACTCTACTCAAAACTCAGTAATAAACCACAGTGGTAAAGAATCTGTTAAAGAATACACATGGATAACTGAATCACTTTGCCATACACCTGAAATTAATATAACATTCTAAATCAACTATAATTCAATAAAAAGTTCCACAGGTCATAGGATGAGCAACAAGGGTGGAAAACCGATCAACTGGAAAACCCCAAAGCAACCATCTTTTCAATCATTCAGTCACCCAACTCCACCATGTGCCAAGGTCTGTGCTGGGCCCCAGGACCAGAGTAACAGAGGAGAGAGGACCCATTGCCTTGTGGAACTTACTGTCTTGGAAGTGGTCATCAGTGAGCAAGCCTGATCACTGGAGGCATCCCTGGAGGAGGAAGCACCATCCTAACACACATAGGGGTGGCTCCTGGTTATTACCTGCTAGAAACTTCCTGGAGTCTTCCTAGCTCCTAAACTCCTGAAAACTTTTCCTTGACAATTCTGGACTTGGAGATGGTTTCCGTTTGCTACCCTGCCATGTCCCATGATGGGAAATTTCAGAAGGCAGGAGGGCAAGGTGGGTGGGCAATCTTGGTCCCTAAATGAAGCCCTTTCTGCTAACATCCCTGTTACATCACAGTGATGACTTTAAAACTGCTGTGTGGCACGTTTTATGAACATGAGTGTAAGTCTGTGGCATCTGGTCCCTGCCTAGTGCATCCCTGATGCCTGCTCCCTGGGCTCAGCCCCTCCTTCAGGGCAAGTTCTGAGCAAAGCAAGTGAGTATCAGCGGCCCTGCCTCCCATCAGCTAGGGAACCAGGCCAGTTGTGTCGCTATAGATACGGGTCAAGAAGCTGCATTGATTTAGAACTCAGAACAGAACTTTTCAGACAACTAGAGAACTTAAGGGTAGTAAACCAGACTTCAGACTGAATTGGCTCATGAACTGGTTAACCTGCACTGCACGGCAATGTGTGCTTCCACGGGGCAGAAGTCAGGAGCTGGCACTCTGGGAAGAGCTGCCCTGGTCTTTAAAGAGGAAGCTGGTGTGGTCAGGATTGGGGGGACGAGGCAGGAGCTGGACAAGGGGCTGCCCGGGCCTGGGGGACTCAGTCTTGTTATCCACAACAAAGACGGAGGTCTGAGAGGCTAAGGGAGGATGTGAACATGTGTCTCTAGGCAGACACAGAGGGATGAGGGTTTTTAATCTGGCATGGAGATTAGAGATGGATCTAGGCTTGTGAGCCACCCCACTTTCTCCTCCTTATCGGTTCAGTTCAGTTCAGTCACTCAGTTGTGTCTGACTCTTTGCGACCCCATTGACTGCAGCATGCCAGGCTTCCCTGCCCATCACCTACTCCCAGAGCCTACTCAAACTCATGTCCATCATGTCAGTGATGCCATCCAATCAGCTCATCATCTGTTGTGCCCTTTCCCTCAGCATGCTGCTACTGTTGCTAAGTCGTGTCAGTCGTGTCCAACTCTATGCGACCCCATAGATGGCCTCCTACCAGGCTCCTCTGTCCCTGGGATTCTCCAGGCAAGAACACTGGAGTGGGTTGCCATTTCCTTCTCCAATGCATGAAAGTAAAAAGTGAAAGTGAAGTCGCTCAGTTGTGTCCAACTCTTAGCGATCTCATGGACTGCAGCCTACCAGGCTCCTCCGTCCATGGGATTTTCCAGGCAAGAGTACTGGAGTGGGGTGCCATAGTTAAGCTCATGGACCCTGTTTAGCTTGAGGTTCAAATTCTAGCTCTGCCACTTATTAACTGAGGCTATGAGTGTGCTATTTAACTTTCCATATGCAGGTTTCCCCAGCTGTAAAAGGGAACAATAATAGTACTATGTATGTGTGTGTGTGTGTGTGTGTGTGTGTGCGCGTGCACGCGTGCGTGTTGTGTGTGTGTGAACTCTGCCACCATAAGTGAGATGCTCAGAACCATGCCTAGCACAGAGCTAAGTGTCTGAAATTATTAGCTAGTATTATTAGTTGTAACGGCAGCTGTATATATTTGGACATCTATGTAGCCTAAGTTCCAATTTTCACATTTTCTGACTGTATGTATAAACATTTATCTCCTTTGCAGAAGGAGATGACTGCAAAAGATGAATGCAATAATGAGGCAGATGGAATCTGACCCCAGACTTCCCTTATCACTTGACTGTTTCAGACCGAGACCATCCAGTTACAATTTTGTATTGCCCGCATTTTTGCTTCCTTTTTTGTCCCTCATGGCTGAAAAGTACATACACAGAATGCAAATATGTTCTGAAATAAAATGATACTTAAGGTTTCAAATGACCTAGCAATTAGCAGAGAGGGGTAAGGACAGAATGCATCATTCTTGTACCTGATGAACATGGCTTGTAAATCTTGGCATTTATGGTCCTGGTTTATGGAATGGCCCTCCATCTCAGGGGCCTCGTCAGTCCCAAGGAAGCATCATTTCCAGGAGGCAACGCTTCCCAGGTGGCGCTAGTGGTAAAGAACCCACCTGCCAGTGCAGATGCAAGAGACAAGGGTTTGATCCCTGGCTCTGGAAGATTCCCTGGAGAAGGGAATGGCTACCCACCCCAGTATTCTTGCCCAGAGAATCCCATGGACAGAGGAGCCTGGTGGGCTGCAGTCCATGGGGTCGAAAAGAATCAGACACGACTGAAGTGACTTAGCATGCATGCAGGCATGCAGCTGAAACCTACACATTCCTCCCTGAAATCCCAGGAGGATGTTGCCAAGATGGCTGGGGCTGCAAGCGTGGATCCCAGAAGCCCCTAGAGCAGGACCACCGCGGAGGTCAGCTGGCCCCCAGCTTCCTCAGCCCAGGCACTGGGGGACTTTTTGGTTGGGACCCTTGGGCAATCCCCCGCTGTTACCCAAACGGTCACAGGGTCTGTCTGGGACCAAGCACAGGACGGGCTTCTCTGAAAGTTTCTCCTGAGAGGAAATGTGATCGAGCAGGGGTGCTGGATAAAGGGAACTTCTGGGCTGGCTTCGTCCAGAAATTTCCTGTTAAGTGTTTCACTTCACGTTTAGGAAAGGATTGAGGAACTCTTGGGAATCTAGTTAACAAAGGTTTAGACTCAAAGAAAAGCCGTTCTCCACCCAAGCCCCTCCCAGAGCCTGGGACACTGCTTTCCAACAGTGGGTGGAAGGTTGTGTTCCGAAGAGGTGGTTTTACGCCTTGCCTTCATGTCTTGACTTGCTGGTGGTCCTGAGCTTGCACTTGGCATTGCCGACGATTTTTTCTTCCTCCAGGTCTCAAAAGGAAAAAAAAAAAGAAAGAAAAACAGGAAATACTGTAAGTGGTTCATGTCTACAACACAGCCTGCTCTGCAAAGTGCCTGAGTAACTGTGGTCACTCCATCCCCGAATGCTGTTCTCTTTCTTCCAAACTTTATGCCAATAACCTTGCCCCAGGCCAGACCCATTACTATAATACTTTAATAAAAGTCTGCACTAAAACTTCACACAGTAAAGGATATATATTTTTCAAAGAGGGCATCTTCTCAGTCCCCCTCCATGGGTTTTGAAGAGCAGAATTTGGAAGACTGGAGAGAACAAAAAAGGATGGGATATTCTTTTCATCTTATGGATCCTTAACCCATATTTAATGCAGCCTCCGGATTTGAGACACAGCAAGTGAGCTCGTAATTATTTCAAACAGTTAAAAAAGCTAGTTAATGATGTTCAACATAAGTAATCATGTTAAATAGTAAAATTTAATTTCTTAAAAACTTAAATCCTCATATCTTCTGGAATGCATTGTACTGTAGGATGTCTGAGTAAATTAAATCCTCTCCTGCACTCTAAAGCATCAATTTCCTTATGGTAATTATCTGCTAGATTGGATCTGTCAGAGGCAGGGAAGCAAGCCTGACATTATACCCTCTTTACAAAAAATGATTACAAAAAATTAAGACGAATGAGTAAAATTAAGGCCGCGGCTGGTGAGCCCCTCAAAGCTCTCAGGGATCAGTCTACATAAGATACCATTGTGCCGGGGACTAAGCTTTTAATGACTAGCCATATAATCAGGGCAAGTCCATTAAAGGACACCAGAAGTTACCGATCGCAGAGATAACAGCAAGAAATGATTTTCCGCCAGGGAGAAGCAATTTATTATACACAAAAACGCGTTTCTGATGGAAGCGTCTGGAGAGAGGGGGAACTTGGTAAAGTTGACAAGATTCCTTTCCTGGAAAGTTTGACAAATGGGCACTACTGGGCCCGGTGCTTGCTTTGTGCCTTTGCCCCTTGAATGCCTGGGGTCCAGGTGGTTGTTCTGAGCTTGAATTCACCGGGGTCTTCCAGGGATTCCTCCCAGTCTCACTAGGCCCCCAGACCCAGCTCTGTCGTCTGGACCCCTCAGAAGCTGATTCGGTCAGAGACAGCCTTTGGGTCTGGGCTGGACTCGCTGAAAGCACCGTGGCAGCCAGGTTGTTAATCTGCTGGTATAAAGCCCAGCCATGTGTGAAGGCGCTCAGGGCATATAATTGCACGGCTATCACGGCCAGCACACTCATTTAATGAAGTCTAAGGCTAAAGCAAAAGCAGAATTGCCAGTGGAACCCAGCGGAAAGCTGCCCAATCTCTGGGCACAATGGAAAAATGAATGACGTGGCGTTCAAGGTGCTGCCTCGGTTGCCCCATGCCTCCCACCCTCCCATCTGCAAGATACCATCTCTGCCACCAGCCTGGTCGTGTCCTGGTCTGGGCTTGTCCTTCTGCCCATTCATTTCCAAGGATGCCCTTGCCCCACTGTGATGACAGAATGTTTGTCCCACTCCCCCACTCTGTTATGGGTCTCACACCATTCCCTCTGAGTTACTGAATGTTTCCAAGGCTCAGTTTTCCCATCTGTAAAATGGGATTTCTCATGGCAGCACCACCCCTTGGGTTTATGGAGGCATCAAAGCAGTGCTGGTCTGGCCCATTCCAACCAGAGTGCAGTTTCTGCAAACAACCGCAGATTCTCCTGGCTTCCCAGCCACCTGTGTGTGTCCATTTACTGTTCTCTCCTGCACTCCGGAGGGTGAGGAATGTGCTTTGGTTTTTGTTACATTCCCAGAGGCAATGGCACCCCACTCCAGTACCCTTGCCTGGAAAATCCCATGGACGGAGGAGCCTGGTGGGCTGCAGTCAGTGGGGTCTCGAAGAGTCAGACACGACTGAGCGACTTCACTTTTACTTCTCACTTTCATGCATTGGAGAAGGAAATGGCAACCCACTCCAGTGTTCTGGCCTGGAGAATCCCAGGGACAGCAGAGCCTGGTGGGCTGCTGTCTAAGGGGTCGCACAGAGTCGGACACGACTGACGCGACTTAGCGGCAGCAGCAGAACCTAACACACATGCTGGCAGATAGTAGGTACTTTAAAATGATGGCTGAACGAAAGGCATGGGGGATTGGAATACTGCAGTCCTGAGTGAAAACTCAAGTTTGAAGCCTCAGTTTTCCTCCCTTTGGATGCCCTAGAGAACCTGGTTTACACCCAGATGCGTCTCATTTTCCAGGGATGCGCATGGCACTTCCTGAGGGGAGTGCTGGGGACAGCTGGAGGCGGGAGTGGGGTGCAGCAGGGAGGCCAAGCCTGTCCAGCTCAGACGGCCACTGCAGCCAGCCCTGCCTGTCTTCCTTACCCATTGAGGCACTTCACGGCTAGGTCTCCAGAGCCTGCTTCAGCCACGTGGAGTGGTCCCTTCAGCATCTCTGTGCTTTGCCCAGTCGGGACCTTCCTTCATCGTCTTGTTCTGAAGTTCTCGTTCCCTATAACAGCTTCTCTAATGTTCTCAGGGGAAAAGGAGCTGCTTTCAGGACACATTGCTTATATGTCCCTAAGAGCACTGATGAAATTATAGCGCTGGCTAATTGGATGCATGTCTGTCTCCCGAGGTACTTAGCTACCTAAAGGTGAGGGGTATATGTTTGTTCTCTTTATGCCCACAATGGTCTGGAAGCCTGTCCTGGCATAAACCAACACCAAAGAATACCACCTAACTCTCAGTTGACCAGGAATACACAAGGTATACCCAAGGAATAGTGCAAAATATATATGCACCAATCTGACTGAGAAAGCCGCTGTCCCTCCAGCCCTGGAGAATCCGATGACTCATCTCTTGTTAGTCTTCTCCCTTCTTTCTTCCTGTTGCCAATATTGACCATTTCTCATAGCATAAGAATTTTTTTTTAAATTGGGTTAGCATACACATAACAAAATGTACCTATTTTTAAGTGTGAAGCTTGGGTTAAGTACATTCCCATCATTGGGCAATCTCCAGAACTTTTTCCTCTTGCAAAAGTGGCACTCTGTTCCCTTGAATATACTGCCCTTCCTCCCTGCCCCGCCCAGCTCCTGGCAACCACCATTTGGCTTTCCGTCGATGATTGGACTTCTCTATAGCTCACATGATGGAATCGCACAGTATTTGGTGTTGGGTTTGTGTGTGTTGTATGGCTCATTTCACTGAATACAATGTCCTTAAGGCTCATTCATGTTGTCGTGCATGTCAGAATTTGCTTCTTATTCCTTCTAAAGCTGAATAATATTTTATTCTAATTACAGACCTTGTTCTGTTGTCCATTCATCCCTGGGTAGACACTTGGGTTTCTTCCGGTCTTTTGTTATTGTGAATAATCTTGACACAAACATGGGCATGCAAATATCTCCCTGAGACCCTTTCTCAGTTCTTTCAGATTTATACCAGAAATGGAATTGCTGAATCATATTTTAAATTTTTTGAGGAACCTCCATATTATTTTCCATAGTGGCCACACCATTTTACATTTCTACCAGTTGTGCGCAAGAGTTCTAATTTCTCAACACCCTCACCAACCCTTGGCATTTTCTTTTTTTTTTCTTTGATAGTAATCTAAGTGATATGTGGTAACATCTCATTGTGGTTTTGATTTGTATTTCCCTAAGGGTTAGTGACATTGAGAGTGTTTTCACATTCTTGTTGACCATTTGTCTATCCAATGTGAAGAAATGTCTACTGAATCCTTTGTTCATTTTTAATTGAGTTATTTATCCTTCGCTGTTATGCTCTGAGTTATTTCTGCATTATGGTTATTAACTGCTCATCAGACTAGTAATTTGCAAATGTCTTTCCTTACTCTATTCCTTGCCTTTTCACTCTGTTGATCATGTCTTTTGATCTACAGGAGTTTTTAGTGTCAGAGTCCAACTTACCCAGTTTTATTTCCGTTGACTATGATTTTGGTATTAAATCCAAGAAATCATTGCCAAACTCAATGTCGTGAAGCATTGCCTCTATGTTTTCTTCTAATACTTTTCTAGTTTTAGGTCTTATATTTAGGTGTTTGATCCATTTTGAGGAAATTTTTGATATGATGTAAGTCAAGGATCAGTCTTCTCTCAAAGCACATTTATGCTAACAAGATTTTTATTTGTTGAAAGGAATGGGAAGGTTAAAGCCGAAAAACATCCTAAAAGACAAGACAATCCGTCCTGCCATGTTTGTGTTTACCAACACCAAATCTAGCAAATATTTGTCAACTGAGTAATCTATTCACGGAAAATGAACACTGAATTTGTACCTCAGTCTAATCTGTGTGCACGCCTTGCATTTAGACCAGAAGTGTGCTCCTTCGTTTGGCATTTCTACCAGCTAAACATTTTTTACCACCATTGATGGCTTTAGAACAAGAGAGAGAGAATCCTCTTCCAGGAGGTCTGAAATAGGACAACACGCCCAATAAATCCAAGCCATGGCTCTGATCCAAGCCATGGTCTGGAAGCTGAAGAGTTAATACAAATTGCCCAGAGTGTTGGAGGAGGACATGGAGAAGACTGAGAGGGAAGAAGTGAAAAAAGTGCACGCACAGCAGGGCAGGTAACGTGGTCACATAGTGGCCACTGTGAACCCCATGGACCCTCGACACCCTCAGCGAGTGCTTAGCCCAGCCTGGTCCTGGGAAGATGGCCGAGGCCACCTCAGAGGTCTGGTCTGCATGAAGGGGGGTGCACCTGGAGTAGTGCGCTACGAAGCCCACCACAGTCTGGAAGGGCTTGGCCAAGCTGGGCTCCAAGGCTGAGCAGGCATCCCTGGAGCAACTTGAGTAGCCCCACAGAAGCTGACAGAATGCTGTTGGGTCACTGTTCTGTCTGCCATCTCATCCCACACGCTCCCCACCCAGAAATGCTATTGGGTGAAGCTTAGGCACCCAGAACCCTTAAGATAGTGACCTAGACCCTGAGAACTGGGAGGTGAAGTCCAAAGTTAGCAAGACCGCGTGGTCCAGCTTTATACCCAATGTACTTTGTGTGAACCCTCCTCCGAGATTCTGTTTAGGCTGTAAGTGAAGAGTCAAATGAGGACCCAGAGATCTAAGGAATCATATAAACCCAACGAGCCTCTAAAGTAGCCCATATGGTCCTCACAGGTGCTTCACAGCTAGCTGGCTGATATGGTCAGGAAGTTTCTAGCTACTCACAACATTCCGAGGAGGTGGATAAGAGCTTAGGAATTCTTGAAATCTAAACTTTAACTTACGGGGGGGGGG
>SJYA01005084.1:0-22907 GCA_006410615.1 Neotragus moschatus
AAAAAAGTGAGGAAACTATGAGAGAAAAGACTTGCAGGAGCAAGGCGGCAGTGAAAGGAACATGGGAGAAGGCTGATAACCTTCTCCAGGCAAAAAGACTGGAGTGGGTTGCCATTCCCTGCTCCAGGGGATCTTCCTGACCCAGGGATCAAATCTGGGTCTCCTGCTTGTAGGCAGATTCTTTACTGTCTGAGCCACCACGGAAGTCCTACCATGAATAGAAAACTCTAAGATAAATCCTCATCAGACATGATTGTCCCCAAAACCATTCTGTTATGGTTGCCAGTGACTGGGGCTGGCCTGATTCCAATAAAGAGGTAGTTTGGGTCATAGGTGATTAAAAAAAAAAAAAAATCACCTGGCTTTGCCCTGCAAATGGCCTTTGTACAAAGTCAGAATTCTGGCCTGGGGGTCTGTGCACCCACATCCTGGCCCGGGCTGATAAGCTGCCACTGGGCATGGCCTCTTTGGTCTCTGGCCTTTCTTCAGGCAGGCACAATCCTGCTGTGCCCTGTTCTACTCTTCTACCAACTGGGGTTTCTCAGAGTCTCCATGACACTCATTCTCATGGGCTGCTGCTGCTGCTGCTGCTGAGTCGCTTCAGTCGTGTCCGACCCTGTGTGACCCCATAGCCGGCAGCCCACCAGGCTCCCCCGTGCCTGGGATTCTCCAGGCAAGAACACTGGAGTGAGTTGCCATTTCCTTCTCCAATGCATGAAAGTGGAAAGTGAAAGGGAAGTCGCTCAGTCGTGTCCGACTCTTCACGACCCCATGGACTGCAGCCTACCAGGCTCCTCCGTCCATGGGGTTTTCCAGGCAAGAGTACTGGAGTGGGGTGCCATTGCCTTCTCCGTCTCCTGTGCTAAACAGCTTTAAATGTAAAATCCCACCTAACCGGACTTTTCTTATTTACACCTGTCAGTGCTACTTTGTGGGTGACAGAGACTTACCAGTTCCCTTTATTTAATCAACTTTGTACATCACATGCATGGGCTTCCCAGGTGGCTCAGTGGTAAAGATTCCAACAACACAGTGCAGGAGACGCAGAAGACGCAGGTTTGATTGCTGGGTCAGGAAGATCCCCTGGAGAAGGAAACGACAACACACTCCAGTATTCCAAGGACAGCGGAGCCTGGCGGGCTACAGTCCATGGGGTCACAAAGAGTTGGAAACAACTTAGTGACTCAGTTCAGTTCAGTCCCTCAGTTGTGTCCAACTCTTTTGAACCCCATGGACTGCAGCACGCCAGGCCTCCCTGTCCATCACCAATTCCTGGAGTTTACTCAAACTCATGTCCATTGAGTCGGTGATGCCATCCAACCGTCTCATCCTCTGTCATCCCCTTCTCCTCCTGCCCTCAGTCTTTCCCAGCATCAGGGTCTTTTCAAATGAATCAGTTCTTTGCATCAAGTGACCAAGATATTGGAGTTTCAGCTTCAGCATCAGTCCTTCTAATGAATATTCAGAACTGATTTCCTTTAGGAAATTTCCTGGTTGGATTTCTTTGCAGTCCAAGGGACTCTCAAGAGTCTTCTCCAACACCACAGTTTAAAAGCATCAGTTCTTTGGCGCTCAGCTTTCTTTATAATGCAACTCTCACATCCATACATGACTACTGGAAAAACCACAGCCTTGACTAGATGGACCTTTGTTAGCAAAGTAATGTCTCTGCTTTAAACAACAGCAATACATCACATGCATAAACAATGCTGTATTGGGGACATCTTGGCAGCAAGGGCTGTGTCTTGCTCCTTTTGTACCACCAGTACCCAGAAGAGAAGCTGGCACCCAGGAGGCCAGAGAAACATCTATTTAATATATGAATGGTGACTCAACACCAAAATGTGTTCTAATATCAACACAGTAAATGACTGTTTCAGTGGAGTCCCTTTTAGCTTCATGGTGACTCTTGGAACAGTGTGATTCACGCAGGAGGGACAGTCCAGGGAACAGTGTAGAAATGAGGGCAGGAAGAATATGCGTTTTTCTTGGCCCCTGATGGAGAGAGCCATTTGCATTCATTAGCATGGCACACCCCTCCCCCATTATATTCGATAGTGGTTTTGGAAAAAATCCATTGATCTCGTGGGATGACAGAAACTAGCTAGAAACGTGGTTGAGACGTTTCCCAAAAGTTAGCTCTTACCTCTTGTCCAGAGAACAGATTGAGACTGTCATTCCTGAACTCTTTAGTGCTCCAGAAGTAGCAGAAAGAGAATAAGTAAAGTTCGTTGTGTTTTTTTAATATATATTTTTTTCTTTCTAAAATTGTGTTTATTTATTTATTTTCGGCTGCACGGGGTCTTCACTGCTGCCGTGGGTTTTCTCTAGTTGCAGCGAGTGGGGACAGCTCTCTAGTTGCCGCGTACGTACTTCCCATTGCAGAGGCTTTTCTTGTTGTGGAGCACGGGCTGTGGAGCACGGGCTGTAGAGCCTGAGGGCTTCAGCAGTTGCAGCTCACAGGCTCTAGAGGTCAGGCTCAGTAGTTGTAGCCCACAGGCTTAGTTGCCCCAAAGCGTGTGGTTTCTTCCCAGACCAGGGATCGAACACAAGTCCCCTGCATTGACCGCTTTTCAGGGAATGAGATTGGGCATTTTAAGCAGTGCACACCTCGCAGTAAGTGCTAGGAAAAGAAGAGCCAGTGGCACGTCATGATCGTGATCACTGTGAGTGTCAAGGCCAAACACGGTGGGAAAGAAGGGGGAACTGTTTCAAGGCCTGAGATCTTGCAGGAGGCCTGAGATTAGCCATCACCCTAATGACGCAGCTGTCTCCTTGGTGGGGCCTTTTCACCACACGACATGAATAAGTGCTGGAGAGATGATCTATCCTAGTATTGCCTGGACCAACCTTCTGGCCCTCACTGACTGATATAATGGGAAGGATTGGGGTTGAAATCAAAAGCTCTGGGTTCAGTCTAGAGCTGTGTCTTGAGATAAGCTTCTTAATGTCTCTCAGCTTCAGTTTTCATGCTTGAAAGGTGTGAGGATGAAGTGAGATGAAGTAAAGAAAGGTACCAGTGGTAACTGCAGGGCACTCAGTCCATTGTGGCCCCTGCTTCTTTTCCTGAAGGTGCAAGCAACTTGGCCATGTCCCCTCTTCTCTAAAGAACTTAAAGCCCATGTTATGGGCTAGAGAAAGAGTATGTGTAGTACGATTCCATTCAGGGCTTATATGGGCTTCCCTGGTGACTCAGATGGTAAAGAATCCACCTGCAATGCAGGAGACCCAAGTTTGATCCCTGGGTCAGGAAGATCCCCTGGAGAAGGGAATGGCAACTCACTCCAGTATTCTTGCCTGGAGAATCCCATGGACAGAGGAGCCTGGTGGGCTACAGTCCATGAAGTTGCAAAGAGTCAGACACAGCTGAGTGATTAACACTTTCACTTTCAATGAATATATATGAAAAAACATTTTTTAGATCCCCTGGAGGAAGAAATGGCAGCCCAGTCCAGTATTCTTGCCTAGAGGATCCCACTGACAGAGGAGCCTGGCGGGCTACCAACAGTCCACAGGGTTGCAAAAGATCAGACATGACTGAAGCTACTTAGCATGCATGTTAGAACAGGGGAAAGTATACTAGTTTGCTACGGCTACCATAACAAATTATCACAAACCAGGTGGCTTAACACAACCAAAATTTCTTGTCTCACAGCTCAGAAGGCTGGAAGTCAGAGATGAGGGTGTCACAGGACCAGGCTCCCTCTGAAGGCTCTGGGAACGGTTGGTCCAGGCCTCTCTCCTGACTTCAGGCGGCTCCTTGGCTCGTGGCTGTGTAACTCCAATCTTCCCACTGTGTGTGTCTGTCTCCAGAGTCCCCTTTTTCTAATTAATTGATTAATTAATTTTTGACTGCACTGGGTCTTCATTGCTGTGTGTGGGCTTTCTCTAGCTGTGGCGGGGGGCTGCTCTTTGTTGCACTGCTCAGGTGTCTCACTGTGGTGCTTCTCTTGTTGGGGAGCATGGGGGGATCAGTAATTGTGGCACATGGGCTTAGTGGTCTGGAACATGTGAAATCTTCCCATACCAGGGACCGAACCTGTGTCCTCTACATTGGCAGGCAGATTCTTAACCACTGGACCACCAGGGAAATCTTCCCTTTTCTAAAGACTTCAGTCCTATGGGATAAGGGGCCACTCTACCCCACTACGACCTCATCTTAGCTGAGTACACCCGCAGTGACCCTCTCTATCACATTTGGTGGCACTGAGGATCAGAACAGTGAAAAACTATTTTAAGTTACTAACCAGGCAGAGGGAGCCAGTTGCCTCCTCATGAAAAAAAAGTGGAAGTGTTAGCCACTAAGTCGCGTCCTACTCTTTGCAACGCCATGGACTGTAGCCCCACCAGGCTCCTCTGTCCATGGAATTCGCCAGGTGAGAATACTGGAGTGGGTAGACTTTCCCTTCTCCAGGGGATCTTTCTGACCCAGGGATCAAACTTTGCATTGCAGGCAAATTCTTTACCATCTTAGCCACCAGGGAAGTTGTCTCCTCATACCCTATAAAAATATTTGGCCAGGATGGGTTTGAATTGTTTTCTAGCAGAGACTAGGCACATTAAAGCAAGTGGAAGTTCAGATCCTTGTGGTGGATCAGGGAGAATGAAGGCTTTGAGGTGGGAGAGGGGCTGTGAGTGTTGAGTGGCAGCAAGGACCCTGTAGTCTCTGGGCAACAGTGGGGGCAGGAGAGAAGGGCTTTCAAGGGGAGCCGTGTCACCCTTCGGCTTTCCTCTGAGCCCTCGTGATGATCACCCGAATTGATTATATTGAAAATATTAGCCATCCAGGGTTATCATAAGCAATGGTATTGTTGCATCAAGACACTGTTCTGAAGTCTAAATGTCCTGAATCAGAGGACATCTAGGGAAAGAGCATGGGACTGTTTTCAGTTGTAAAATTGCTTAACTGCTCAGGGTAGAAATTTCAAATGAGACCCTAGTAACATGAATTTTTTAGTGAAAATAACCCTATTGTTTTTTCAGTTACATAAAATGATAATCATTTTTAAATATTTAGGCAATACAGACAAGATGCAAAGAAAAATGTGAAAATTCATTTGTACTCTTAAAATTCTAACATGTGTGCTACACACACACATGTATAATTACCTTAATAGTGACCACATGCATAATCACATACATATGTATGCCACATTGATTTAATCATTACTCCTGGATATTTAAGGTTGTGTATGAATTTTTACTATTTTGAAATTTTATTTAGTTTTGCTTGTGCTGGGTCTTCATTGCTGTGCTAGGGTTTTCTCTAGTTGTGGCAAGTGGGAGCTACTCTTCCCTGTGCTGTGCAAGCTTCTCCTTGCTGTGGCTTCTCTTGTTGCCGAGCACGGGCTCTAGGGCTTGCAGGCTTCAGTAGTTCACATAGGATCAGTACTTGTGGTGCTGGCGCACGGCTTATTTGCTCCACAGCATGTGGAATCTTCCCAGGCCAAGGATCGAACCCATGTCCCCTGCATTGGCAGGCAGATTCTTAACCACTGGACCACCAGGGAAGTCCTGGTCCTTGCTTCTGATCTTTGGTTCATTTTATAAACTTCTCTGCCATATTGTCCAAAAAAAAAAAAAACTATTCAATTCATCTGTTCAGCAAATACTTATTGACTATACATTGGTAAGTCATACAGAGATGAGCAGAGTTTCCATCCTCTAAGACCACACAGTTGAGCAGAGGAAAAAGTAAAGGCATGCTGACAGTACAGTATAATGAGATGCGGGCCAGTACTGCTGCTGCTGCTGCTAAGTCACTTCAGTCGTGTCCAACTCTGTGCGACCCCATAGACGGCAGCCCACCAGGCTCTGCCATCCCTGGGATTCTCCAGGCAAGAACACTGGAGTGGGTTGCCATTTCCTTCTCCAATGCATGAACGTGGAAAGTGAAAACTGAAAGGGAAGTCGCTCAGTCGTGTCTGACTCTTAGCGACCTCATAGACTGCAGCCCACCAGCCTCCTCCATCCATGGGATTTTCCAGGCAAGAGTACTGGAGTGGGGTGCCATTGCCTTCTCCAGTGGGCCAGTACAGGAGCCCAGAAAAGTAGCATTTCCACCAGCCACGAAGGGGTAGTGGAGAGAGGAGACAGCAAGAGGGAGGGACATTTGAGCTGAGCTTTTTTTTTTTCAAGATTTATTTATTTTTATTATTTTTTATTTATTTTTTGGCTGTGCTGGGTCTTCATTGCTGTGCCAGGCTTCCTCACTGAAGTGGCTTCTCTTATTGTGGAGCTCAGGCTCTAGGGAGTGAGGGCTTCCGGAGCTGCAGCTCACAGGCTCTAGGGCTCAGGCTCAGTAGTTGTGGCACGTGGGCTTAGTTGCCCCAAAGCACATGAGATCTTCTTGGATCAAGGATTGAACCTGTGTTCCCTGCATTGGCAGGTGGGTTCTTAATCGCTGGACCACCAGGGAAGCCCTGAAAGTTTGTTTCAGAGACAACTATCCTAAACTACGCTTGCCAGGGAATGAGATCGTGCACTCGAACTTCAGTAGATGCAGTGCGCGGGCTCAGTAGTTGTGGCACAGGGTTTAGTGGCCCTGAGGCATGTGGGATCGAACCCCTGCCCCTGTTTTGGCAAGGGGATTCTTAACCACTGGACCACCAGGGAAGCCCTGAGCTGAGTTTTGGATGGTGAGGGTGGGCACTGGCAAAGCAAGGGGGAGACCACATCAGGCAGGCATACAGGGATGCATGATGGAGCAAGACGGAGCAGCCTGGCAGGTGTGCTGAGGTTGTCTGTGTCTGGCTGCTGGCCTTGCCTGTTGACTCCTACGTGAACGGACAAGCCTATGTCCCTAGGGGGACATAGAATTCCCAATTAATCTGGGTCTGGTTTCTGCACACGTGAGCTCTTGAGGGTCGTTTGGCACTAACCGACCCTCTTATCAGAATAGGAAGTGACCGTGTGTGCCCAGGGGTACATGTAGTGATGTAGCGAGTTCCCATCAGGCCTGCCTCTTCTTATTTTTGACCTCACCAGCCTTAAGGCCTAGCCAAGGAAGTTTGGTTGCTGTCTCTGACAAATCAATGTTGGCAGCTTGAAGATACCTGTTGACAAGTTGAACTGCTCCTCCTGCACGCCTTGGGCAGGAGCTCATCAAGAACTCCTAAGCTGTCAGCATTTTGGGGAGTTGGACTCTGAAGCTGAGCTGTGGTTGGGAAGGAGAAACAGTTCCCACCATCCCCATCTCCAGAGGGACTGAACTTACCCAAGTACAGCATGAATTGCTGATTACAGCATAGCTATCTTTGTGTTTGTTTGACCTCCCAGCCAGTTAGACTTACTTGTTGTGAGCAAAAGAAACCAACTATGGCTCAGTTGAACTGAAGAAGATTTATTGGAAAAATTACACTTTTTCCTAAGCACTCACAAAATTCAAGGGAGCTTTGAGAGCCAAGTTCCAAGTCATGAGAGGGACTACACACAGCACTACATGTGTGCCCGCCCGTGCTCGCAACACTGACAAGCAGCAATTCACTTAAGCCCACAATACCATCCCTCTTTATACAGTGGAGGAAAACAGGGGCAGGAAGAGATTAAACAATTCACCCAAGGACACAGAGGTTGTGGGTTAGAATCCGTACCTGGCATTTTGATTCCAAAGTCTTCCTCAAAACTTAAGACACAGGAGCTACAAGAATGGTCTACTTGCAAGAGTGTGGTCAGGGGACTTCGGCAAGTAGAACCGCAGTTCCCAATCTTTTTGGCACCGGGGACTGGTTTTGAGGAAGACAATTTTCCCACGAATCGGGGTCAGGAGGGATCGTTTCTGGATGATTCCAGCACATTATATTTCTCATGCACTTCACTGTTGTTCAGTCTCTGCTGCTGCTGCTACTGCTGCTAAGTCGCTTCAGTCGTGTCCGACTCTGTGCGACCCCATAGACGGCAGCCTGCCAGGCTCCTTCGTCCCTGGGATTCTCCAGGCAAGAACACTGGAGTGGGTTAACATTTCCTTCTCCAGTGCATGAAAGTGAAAAGTCAAAGTGAATTCGCTCAGTCGCGTCCGACTCTTCGTGACCCCATGGACTGCAGCCTACCAGGCTCCTCCATCCATGGGATTTTCCAGGCAAGAGTACTGGAGTGGGATACCATTGCCTTGTCCAGTTCAGTCTCTGAGTTGTGCCCAACTCCTTGTGGCCCCATGGACTGCAGCATGCCAGGCTTCTCTGTCTTTCAGTGTCTCCCAGAGTTTGCACAAATTCATGGCCATTGAATTGGGGATGCTGTCTAACCATCTCATCCTCTGCTGCCTCCTTCTCCTTTTGCCTTCAGTCTTTTCCAGCACCAGGGTCTTTTTCAATGAGTCAGCTCTTCACATCAGGTAGCCAAAGTATTGGAGCTGCAGCATCTTGATTTCCTTTAGGATTAACTGGTTTGATCTCCTTGCTGTGTAAGGGACTCTCAAGAATCTTCTACAATACCACAATTCAAAAGCTTCAATTCTTTGGTGCTCAGCCTTCTTTATGGGCTAACTCTCACATCCATACATTACTGGAAAAACCATACCTCTGACTCTAGGGACCTTTGGTGGCAAAGTGGTGTCTCTGCTTTTTAATATGCTGTCTAGGTTTGTCATAGATTTTCTTCCAAGGAGCAAACATCTTTTAATTTTGTGGCTTCAGTCACCAGCTGCAGTGATTTTGGAGCTCAAGAAAAGAAAATCACTCACTGTTTCCACTTTTACCCCTTCTATTTGCCATGACGTGATGGGACCAGATACCATGATTGTAGTGTTTTTAATCTTGAGTTTCAAACCAGCTTTTTCACTCTGCTCTATCACTTTCATCAAGAGGCTCTTTAGTTTCTCTTCACTTTCTGCCATCTGGTATCATCTGCATATTTGAGGTTGCTAATATTTCTCCTGGCAATCTTGATTCCAGCTTGTGACTCATCCAGCCCAGCACTTTGCATGATGTACTCTGCATATAAGTTAAATAAGCAGGGTGACAATATACAGTCTTGATGTACTCCTTTCCCAATTTTGAACCAGTCAGTTGTCCATGTACAACTATGATAATTGTTATATAGGTTATAATTGTTGCTTCTTCACCCTCATACAGGTTTCTCAAGAGGCAGGCAAGATGATCTGGTATTCTCATCTCCTTAGAAATTTTCTACAGTTTGTAGTGATCTACACAGCCAAAGGCTTTAGTGTACCTGATGAAGCAGAAGTCGACATTTTTCTGGAATTCCTTGCTTTCTCTATATCCAACAAACGCTGGCCATTTGATCTCTGGTTCCTCTGCCTTTTCTAAAAACAGCTTGTACCACTGGAAGTTTATAGTTCACATACTGCTGAAGCCTAGCTTGAAGGATTTTGCGCATAGCCTTGCTAGCTCAAGGTTAGCTTGATTGCTAGATGATTATACAGTGGAGGTAAAGAATAGATTCAAGAGATTAGACCTGGGACAGAGTGCCTAAAGAACTATGCACAAAGGTTCGTAAACTTGAGCAGGAGGCAGTGACCAAAACCATCCCCAAGAAAAAGAAATGCAAGAAGGCAAAGTGGTTGTCTGAGGAGGTTTTACAAATACCTGAAGAGAGAAGAGATGTGAAAGGCAAGGGATAAAGGAAAAGATATACCCAACTGAATGCAGAGTTCCAGAGAACAGCAAGGAGAGATAAGAAAGCCTTCTTAAATGAACAATGCAAAACAACAACAGAAAACCAACAGGAATGGGAAAGGCTAGAGATCTCTTCAAGAAAATTGGAGATCTCAAGAGAACATTTCATGGGAGGATGGGCACAATAAAGGCTAGAAATGGTATGGACCTAACAGAAGCAGAAGATATTAAGAAGAGGTGACAAGAATACACAGATGAGCTATACAAGGAAAGGTCTTAATGATCCGAATGTGAAATGAGTGCAATTGTGTGGTAGTCTGAATATTCTTTGGCATTGCCCTTCTTTGGGATTGGAATGAAAACACCTTTTCCAGTCCTGTGGCCACTGCTGAGTTTTCCAAATTTACTGACATACTGAGTGCAGCACTTTAGCATCATCATCTTTCAGGATTTGAAATAGCTCAACTGGAATTCTATCACTTCCACTACCTTTGTTCATAGTGATGCTTCCTAAGGCCCACTTGACTTCACATTCCAGGATGTCTGGCTCTAGGTGAGTGATCACACCAAAGGCAATGCCAAAGAATGCTCAAACTACCGCACAATTGCACTCATCTCACACACTAGTGAAGTAATGCTAGGATTTTAAGTAGCTCAGCAGAAATTCCATCACCTCCACTAGCTTTGTTCGTAGTAATGCTTCCTAAGACACATTTGACTTCATATTCCAGGATGTCCCTCTCTAGGTGAGTGACCATACCATTGTGGTTATTTGGATCATTAAGACCTTTTCTTGTATAGCTCATCTGTGTATTCTTGTCACCTCTTCTTAATATCTTCTGCTTCTGTTAGGTCCATACCATTCCTATGCTTTATTGTGCCCATCCTCCCATGAAATGTTCCCTTGATATCTCCAGTTTTCTTGAAGAGATCTCTAGCCTTTCCCATTCCTATTGGTTTTCTGTTGTTGTTGTTTTGCATTGTTCATTTAAGAAGGCTTTCTTATCTCTCCTTGCTATTCTCTGGAACTCTGCATTCAGTTGGGCATATTTTTTTCTTTATCCCTTGTCTTTCACTTCTCTTCTTTCTTCAGGAGTTTGTAAAGCCTCCTTAGATAACCACTTTGCCTTCTTGCATTTCTTTTTCTTGGGAATGGTCTTGGTCACTGCCTCCTGCACAAGTCTTTGAACCTTTGTGCGTAGTTCTTCAGTCACTCTGTCTACCAGGTCTAATCCCTTGAATCTATTCATCACCTCCACTGTATAATTATAAAGGATTTGATTTAGATCATACCTGAATAGCCTACTGGTTTTTCCTACTTTCTTCAATTTAAGTCTCAATTTCACAATAAGGAGTTCATGATCTGAGCCACAGTCAACTTCAGATCTTGCTTTTGCTGACTGTATAGAGCCTTTCCATCTTGGGTGCAAAGAATATAATCAATCTGATTTCAGTATTGACCATCTGGTGATGTCCATGTGTAGAGTCATCTCTTGTGTTGTTGGACGAGGGTGTTTGCTATGACCAGTGTGTTCTTTTGACAAAACTCTGCTAGCCTTTGCCCTGCTTCATTTTTTTACTCCAAGGCCAAATTTACCTGTTGTTCCAGGTATTTCTTGACTTCCTACTTTTGTATCCCAGTCCCCTAAGATGAAAGGATATCCTTCTTTGTGTATTAGTTCTAGAGGGTCTTGTAGGTCTTCATAGAACCAGTTAACCTCAGCTTCTTTGGCATCAGTAGTTGGGGCATAGACTTGGATTACTGTGGAGCTGAACGGTTTGCCTTGGAAATGAACTGTGATTGGTCTGTCGTTTTTGAGATTGCACCTAAGTACTGCATTTCAGACTCTTTAGTTGACTATAAAGGCTACTCCATTTCTTCTATGGGATTCTTGCCCACAGTAGTAGATAATATTTATCTGAATTAAATTCTCCCATTCCAGTCCATTTTACTTCACTGAGTCCTAAGATGTGATGTTTACTCTTGCCATCTCCTGTTTGACCACTTCCAGTTTCAAGAACCTAGCATTCCTCTGAAATACTGTTCTTTACAGCACCGAACTTGACATTCATCACCAGACACATCCACAACTGAGCATAGTTTCCTCTTTGGCTTTTTCACTTCATTCTTTCTGGAGCTATTAGTAATTGCCCTCTGTTCTTCCCCAGTAGCACACTGGACACCTTCTGACTTGGCGAGGGGGCTCATCTTCTGGTGGCATATCTTTTTGCTTTTCATACTATTCATGGGGTTCTCGAGGGAAGAATACTGAAATGGATTGCCATTCCCTCCTCCAGTGGACTATGTTTCATCAGAACTCT
Source organism: Neotragus moschatus (assembly GCA_006410615.1). Classification (NCBI taxonomy): domain Eukaryota; kingdom Metazoa; phylum Chordata; class Mammalia; order Artiodactyla; family Bovidae; genus Neotragus; species Neotragus moschatus. Next base: position 11,898 of record SJYA01005084.1, read on the forward strand.
TCGCTATGACTTGTCCATCTTGGGGGGGCTTACACAGCATGGCTCATAGCTTCATTGAGTTACAGAAGCCCCTGGGCCACAACAAGGCTCTTATCCAGGCAGGGGCTTGTGCACTTTATTTCTATTATTACATCAGCTCCACCTCAGATCAGTCAGTTCAGTTCAGTGGCTCAGATGTGTCCCAGTCTTTGCGACCCCATGGACTGCAGCATGCCAGGCTTCCCTGTCCATCACCAACTCCTAGAACTTGCTCAAACTCTTCAAGTCAGTGATGCCGCCTCAGATCATCAGGCATTAGATCCTGGAAGTTGGGACCCCTGCTACAGAGCAAATGCCTGTATCTCTATGTTTCTTGGTCCTTTTGCTCAATTTTGAACTCCAAGGAGCTGGTACATTCGCAACTAGAATAGGGTATGTGCCTGCCTCTCGTCAGGAGATGGCAGTAGTACTGGGGTCATGACTCCAGTCCTCCCAGGTGGGACCTGGCAGGGAAGGAGGCAATTCTCGAAGCACAATACAAGTGCCATTAGGAAGGATAGCAGATGGCCAACAGCAGGCAGCAGCAGTGCCTGCAACAGTCCCGTTATGTGCAGAACCACCATCACTAGACTGCCAGCCCCTGAGCCCAGGGCTGTCCATGCAGGCTCGCTCTTAAATCTTGAGATAGCTCTTGGAGAGCACATCATTACCCCCATTGCAAAGTGAGGACCCAAAGGCTCGCAAAGAAACCTGGTCACATAAAATGAGGGTTTGAGTTCAGACCCTGACCCCAAAGTCCAGTTCTGGGGTCCCTGGGTGGATACAGCAGGGCTTCCAGCTACATGGCTGGCAGATCCAGGAGCTTAGTCCACTCTCTAGCCTGGTTAGTGCGGGGCTGAGCTGTGAGTTGACCTTCTGAGGAGCAGAGGCCCCATCACTGCCTCTGGTCCGCCAAGGCCCCAGTGGCTGGCTCCGGGTGGGGGTGGGGACAGTGTCAAACCAGCCATAGAGTAGTCACGCTACATCCTATGGTGACCCATCTCCCCCATGGTCAGGACTCACCTGTTCATAATCTGAAACCTCTGTGAAGAAGGAGCCTTCCATTCCTGGGACCACCTGCATCCCACCCACCCATTATGGAGGGCCTTAGGGAGGAAAAGAAAGGAGAGTCTGAGAGTGAAGTGGGGAAGGCATGGCACAAAAAGTCACAAAAAGAGGGCAGCATTTGACTACCAGTGCCCAGGACCAGATGGGGCTTTGTGCCCTAGAAACAGCAGGTTCAGAGTGGCCACATGGCTGTTTTAATTAAGCCCAGTTGGAGAGGACTGAGACACAAGGAGTAGCTGGGGGCAGCTTGTCAGATGGAATCCATGACAGAATCTACTCACTGACTGGCCTCTGTGGAGCACTTTCTAGGTGGGTGGCCCTGTGCTGCCCGCACAGAGGAGCAAAGGACAGGCCTGCGGGGCAGCGGGAGCTGGGCCCGGGGATGCCACGGGGAGCCGATGCATTTCCCAAGGGCATCCCATCTCACAGAGAGGGAGATGCACCCCGGAAGGAGTTCCAAGGACACATTCCATTTGGGGAGGGAAGCAAAAGATCTATAGGGGGCGTTTAGGAGCCATGTCTGGATCCTTGGTGTCTAACTTCCTGCACTTCTACCAGGTCATCCTGATATCAGAGAACAAACACCTAGTTTAAAAGGCGGCAACTTAGGGGCTTCTCCGCAGAGACTGTGGCGAACATGAGAATTATCTCTGTGTGAACTAAAAGCATAAATAGGTCCTAGCCGGGTAATTTAAATAATTCATGTCTTAGTCTGTTTGGGCTTCTATAATCATACCATATAATCAAGGCAAACTGGAAGTGGTCAAACAGGAGATGGCAAGAGTGAACATCAATGTTTTAGGAATCAGCAAACTAAAATGGACTGAAATGGGTGAATTTAACTCAGATGACCATTATATCTACTACTGTGGGCAGGAATCCCTTAGAAGAAATGGAGTAGCCATCATAGTCAACAAGAGTCTGAAATGCAGCACTTGGATGTGATCTCAAAAACAACAAAATGATCTCTGTTCATTTCCAAGGCAAACCATTCAGTACCACAGTAATCCAAGTCTATGCCCCGACCAATAATGCTGAAGAAGCTGAAGTTGAATGGTTCTATGAAGACTTACAAGACCTTCCAGAACTAACACCCAAAAAAGATGTCCTTTACATTATAGGGGACTGGAATGCAAAAGTAAAAAGTCAAGAAACACCTGGAGTAACAGGCAAATTTGGCCTTGGAGTACAGAATGAAACAGGGCAAAGGCTAATAGAGTTTTGCTAAGAGAATGCACAGGTCATAGCAAACACCCTCTTCCAACAAGGCAAGAGAAGACTCTACACATGGACATCACCAGATGGTTAATACTGAAATCAGATTGACTTTATTCTTTGCAGCCGAAGATGGAGAAGTCAGCAAAAGCAAGACTGGGAGATGACTGTGGCTCAGACCATGAATTTCTTATTGCCAAATTCAGGTTTAAATTGAAGAAAGTAGGGAAAACCACTAGACCATTCAGGTATGACCTAAATCAAATCCCTTATGATAATACAGTGGAAGTGATAAATAGATTTAAGGGACTAGATATGATAGACAGAGTGCCTGATGAACTATGGATGGAGGTTCATGACATTGTACAGGAGGCAGAAATCAAGACCATCCCCAAGAAAAAGAAATGCAAAAAAGCAAAATGGCTGTCTGAGGAGGTCTTACAAATAGCTGTGAAAAGAAGAGAAGCAAAAAGCACAGGGGAAGAGGAAAGATATACCCGTTTGAATGCAAAGTTCCAAAGAATAGCAAGGAGACATAAGAAAGCTTTCCTCAGCGATCAATGCAAAGAAATAGAGGAAAACAACAGAGTGGGAAAGACTAGAGATCTCTTCAAGAAAATNCCTGGTGCAGTTCCCAGGGGTCTGCCCTCCTTCCAGGAGCGAGGGGAAGCCGCAGCCGCCCCCCATTGGAGCAGCCCCTCTCTTTCCCTTTCTTTATCTCCCTGTCCTCCATTTGCAAGCTGTCTGCTTTGGTTCCAGTCCAGACTCCAAAACACAAAGCTTCTTCTCACGTTCATTCTCCAGGCTTTTCACCATTCCTGGAGGAACCCTCATTTTCTTTTCATTGTAGCTTCTAACCTACAGAGAGGGAGGGAGGCTGCCTGGAGTTCCTTTTATATTCCTCCCCTACTTTAAAAAAAAAAAAAAAAGTTTCATTTTTAAGCACGCGTCTGGGATGGGAAAAGACCAACCAGTTGGGGCTTTCTCCCAGGGCTCCCGGGGGCTGTGTCTGAGTGTCTGTGTTGGCTGTCTGGTTTGCTTTGGTTTTGTTTCTGGAGGTGGCTTGCAGGATTTTTGAGGAAGTAACTAGTTTGGTTGAGAGCTGGGCACTGAGTCAGGTAAGCCCGTGTCATGTTGTAACTCCACCAGAAAATGGAGGAGAGCGGGTTTCCAGGAGACAAAGCTGAGAAGTGTTTATAAAATTATGGATGTCTCCATTTTGAAGCTCTGTTGGTGATGGCTGGAAGAGGAGGCTTGCCTGCCTTCTCCTTCTCCCTTTCTAGGGGGCGAATCTTGTGGTGGCTTCTCACTATCTGTTCATTCTGCAAGGAAATGAGGGGCTTGGAAGGGCTTCTCAGATATTTCTCCCACCCAAGGAGTACTTTCACAAGTTATGGAGGCGTTTGTTTCCATTTTAAAGTAAACTTTTGGAATTTTTTTTTCTCTCCTTTTGAGTGGACCTGTAGGGTTTTGACCTCCTTTGGGAAAGGCAAGGCAAAATCTTAAACATTTTCCCACTGAGGTCCTTCACAGAACTTTTAAGCTGCTCCAGGTCTCCTGCAAGTCACCAGGAAATGTGATTTCCTCATTGTGAAGATGGTGGTGGCCCCGAGCTGAGATTTTTGGAGTTCTGGGGCTTGATTATCATCATATTTTGATGCACTGCAAGACTTTATTGTCTGGTTAGGGTTGATTTCTGCAAAACAACAGCAGCAACAGCAAATCTTGCAAGATCTCAGAGGAACTCTTTAAGACTGGCTGACACCAGTTTCTGGAAGGTCTACATTTCTTTTCAGGATGCTCCATTTGTGTATTAGGCCTTCTTTTTAGTTCCTTTGTTTTCCCTCTTCCCTTCCATTCTGCTGTTTTTTTTTTTTTTTTTCTCTTCCCTTTTCTGTGTTCTCAAGTACTGTAAGTCTTCAGGAATATCAGATGTCTTCTTAACAATGTCACTATGGAAACAAAATTTTAAAATATTATGTCAGTTGAGAAAATCTTCTGTCCAGGTAGCTTCACCTTTCTAATTGGGAGGAATTTATTAGTCTTAGAGGAAGACATTTTGTGAGGATGATTTGAAGAAAGGACCCAAATCTACCCAGTCCACACACACACTGATTGGAGTTCTTCACGGATTAGTTCTAGAGAATGTATGTAATCAATCGCAGTAAAGAACTAAATCCTGAAATGCGTGAGGAATTTATAAAAGCCAACCATGAAGATGTTGCTTTTCCATTAGGTAAGGTAGCCATCTTGAGGATGAGGGAAGATGTTGGAAGAATATTAGATGGACTCTTGAAGATAGGCGAGAAATGCTCCACAGTGGAATGGAGGAGATTCAGAACCAGTTAATTTATTGGAAGGAGGCTGATTGGACCTTGTTTTCAACTAAGGAGGAATATAGGAAGGTACCAGCTTCAACAGAAATAAGGAACACATTGGTGAGCGACTTACACCAGCTTTTTTCTGGCTTTGCTTTCTCATTATATGTCAGATTTGTGTGTGTATATGAAGTTCTTTATGTCTACAGTATTTTTGTACAGATCGAGGTGGTTTTAGATTCCAGATGTAATTATATTCTGTTGAGTAACTGGGAGCTGTGTCATTCAGTAAATGCACCGTGCTGTATATGACAACATCACATTTTTCGAACCAAACTGTTGTGTCATTAATTGAGGGTTATTGTTCTTCTGAGAGGTGTGAAAAGAGAGAGGAAATACATGGTTCTTTAGCTGATAATTGTCCATGGTCAATGAAGTAAAATCCTGCTTTTGCAGACATAGATGTATGGTTTTCAGGATTCTCAGTTGATGTGTATACTCATTTAAAAATACTCTTCAGAACTCTGCTTCTTTATTAATAACCTAGGGCTCTCCAAGAGCACTTAAAAAAAAATCTTACTTGCAGTCATACCTTTAATTCCTTATTTTTGAATGTTATTTTTGATATCATAACTTTTGCTCTTAAGTAGAATGTCATCAATGTTATATTTAAATTTGCTAATGTATATATGTATTATATGCATGCTTCATGTTCAAACTCAGAAGTTCAAATGCAATGGGATAAAAAGAGTTATTTGGGGAAGTAATTACCAGATAATTTTGCACCTAATTAACCATATATGATTATGTAAACATAAATAAATTATTTGTTGATCTTGAAGCAAACTTCTATGATATCTTTGTTGTTGTTGTTGATACCAGGACAACCAGTTAATTACTTCTCTCAGTGGGGGGAAGAGTCTGACAAACTGGTTGCCAGTCTAGCAGTTTGACTCATATTTTTTACTTTGCAACCAAATATTTTGATGTTTTTGTATGTAGACAGCCTTAGAGCTAAGCTTTTCGGGGGGGAAAAAAATTAGGTATCTAAAAGGCATTTTGGAGTTTCCGAATGTGTTCCAACCTGAAACTCATCCATCTCCAATGCTCGTCAGCAAGAGAAGCACCATTATATTCAAGACATGGTTTCTTGCTTCTTTCTAGATATGTGCATCTGAAATGGGACAGTTACTTTGGATAAACCACCATGAGAGAAATAAAGAAAGTGTCCAATGGAACCTTCTCATTTGATGTCAAAACTCAGAGATCCTTTTTGTTTTTGAGACACCAAGTTGATGAGGCTTGGTAGGCAAGCTTTTACTTAATTTGCTCTAATATAATCACAGAGAGAAGTCATTCTGGAGACTGTGTGAACTGTCATGTACCTGCCATAAAAAATATTCTTGCTGGGTCTTTGGATTTCATAATTTTTCTCATTCTATTTATGTCCGCCTAATTCATTGATCACATTCTCCCAGGACTTGGTTTTTTTCCTTAATCTTTGGAATTGGAGATAACTTTTAGATGAAAACATTATATATATACATATATATGGTAATATAATATGTATATATTCTTTTTTTCCAATGAGTCTTCTGTAAGACAATAGGGGAAAAAGAAATCCAACTCTACTAGTGGACTTTAAAGTACTTGTGGTAGTTTTCCTGAAAGGAAAGAATGGTAAAGTTGCCTTGGGAAAGAGTCCCGTTTTCTGTGTGATGGAGTTTAATAAGTTCTAGTCTGTCTTGGATTCTTCCTAGTGTTGAGATTTCTTGGTTAAGGTAACCTTACTTATCTTCTTTGGTATGTGCCTTTATCAGTCTTACAGTTTACTGCCTCTTGGGACAGAACATTGACAAAGCTGCATTGAGTGTTTCGAGTTGAAGGCTAGGAAACAAGCTATTTCTCAATGCCATACTCATAAATTGGGAAATAATAATGAACTCAAATTGCAAAGGATCTGACATGGGTGGATGATTGGATGGTTGGTATATGGAAACTAAGGAAATTCAGAGGAAATGGAAAATATTTCCAGTGTCTATTACTAAAATCTAGTGAACTGAAAAAAAAAGTCATTATCCATGAGTGTGTGTGTGTATTTGTGTGTATGTAAGCAAGTATCTTGTGAAGTTTACATACTTAGGAAGTTGGTGGCTTTGAGAGAAACATTAGGTGGGTGTTGGTGACCTGTTAATTGATTATGAGAAAACAGAGAGGAAAGTAGATAATGTTAGAAGAAAATTTCTCTTTTTGTCTGATATGCCAAGACATCTGGCAGATGTTATGTTGGACCCTAAGGAATGGACAGTTTAATTTTAGCGCTAGCAAGGAAATGGGAAGTTCTAAGCTCTTTTAATAGCACAAGTCTTAGTTTGGGGAAGGTTGCTTAAAAAAAGAAAGGAAAAGAGGCATTTATTGTAAGAGAAAAGAAGGCTGGGGAACATGGGGATTAACTGAGATTTTGGGGGTGGTAGACAAATGCATTATTTCCCAAGTAGAAATTAACACTAAAAATCATGTCAAAGCTGACTGCTTGATAACACCCTAAACAGTGAATATGAAGTCAGAATTTCTCATTGAGTTGCTTTGTGCTTTGAAAGATCTTCTCCTTCACCTCTGCCCCTCCCCCTGCATTGTAAGGAGGAGGAAACTGGCACAGAGACCTTGCAGGTCAGAAAGTCCATTTGTAACAAAGCCAGGCCTAGAACTCAGGTCTGCTGACTCCCACCCCAGTGCCCTTTCTACTGCCTGAGTGTAGCAGTTTGTGAAACACCAGCTCTCCTCTCCAGAGTGCAAGGCTGTCTCAGAAACTCTGAAACCATATGCTAGTGGGGCAGGAGTATTGATTTTTTTTTTTTTTTAGTTGGTCTCGCATGTTGGGGAGCCTGAGGCCGAGCGTGGTCATTCACAGACGAGTAATACGTTGCAGAGGCCTGTTTTGTTCATGAGACTTGTAGCTCTTCAGTTTGAATCTGTGCGTTTCTTCTGATTGTCCTCCTCCCTGTGCTTCTGTCATCCAGGGATGGGGAGTCCTTTTCAAATGCCCTTCTTTGGAAGTTTGTCTGGGTCTATTGCAACTTCCCAAAGTGCCCACAATTGGACTCTGAGGATCTGTTTTGCAACCTGGTACAGATTTCAACTGGCTTCTTGCAGAGATGCCATTTTGTAATACTGATGAATGGCCAAGAGGGTGAAATCCGGTCTTTAGTGATGACTGGTGGCTTCCCAGAGTTCCAGACTCATCTAAAAACGTGTCCTCCACGTATCTTGTCGAGACCCAATTCTCTCCTGCAGACCTGTCACTAGCTATTTCCTGTGCCCCAGTAGACACAACGTCTTCCTTAAAATGCTGTTTGAAAGGCACGTGCCACATTTAACCACGAGAGAGGGATGGGATTGTGCTTGAAGGGTGACCGTGGGTTTCCATTCCCCATTCCACTTGGACTAGTGAGAGTAACTTTGTAAAGAAGAAGAGGGATGTTTGGAAGTTTCCACGTTTTCTAAGCTTCTTCCAAACGAAAGCATAAATTCTTAATCCAGGAGGCAGTCTGGAGAAGGTAGGGCTGTATGTGGACTTCTGGCAGAAACACAGTTAACGCTATAAACAGTTGGACCTCAGTGTGGCACTCCTCCAGATGAGTTGACTGTCGAAAATAAAATGTTCCAGAAGAACTGGGAGAACAGGAAAGAAGTTAAAACAGCATGGTCTGCATGCCAGTACTGAAGGAAGAAAAAAAGTGTGGGGTTGGGTTGTTTGTGGGGATGGGGAGGGGGGGTTGGAGAGAAGATCATTCTAAGTGGAACTGTCTCTGGGATTTATAAAAGGAGGAGAAGTTTCCAAGTGAGGGGAAAAGGCATTTTTATGAATTTGGGTTGCATTGACAGTTTCTGAGGAAGCTCTTTGGACTCTTTTGTCCCCTTGAACTTTGTATCGGGAGAACTGCACACACTGGGAATCAGGATTTATGTTCTCTGCTCTGAGATGATGTTGTCAAGTGTATCAGTTGACCCACACCTAGGATTTGTAGCCTTGGGATGCGTGGATCCAACACCAGGTTGGATTTTTCAGAGCTTGGAAGGACAGGAGGCAGAGTAGTTTGGGGTGAGAGGTTCCTTTTTGTGGCTCACCTGCAAAAGCATTGTGTTTTTTAATTCTGGTGAGCAAACGACTTGGTGTCTTCAAAGCATTCTTGCCTAATTCCTAGCTGGAGACAGTTTTTGTCTTCTTGGGTTATTCTTGGAGAGAAGGTTTCTTTTTGTGCCAGGTCACGGGTATTTTGGTATTGATTTCCTTGCTTTCATGTATTTGCTTGTGTAGTTCACTGCATGTTGCTTCTGAATATTAAGAAAGCACTTCTGTTGGGTCTGACAACAGCTTATCCCCCTCCAACGTCATTCAGAGAGCAGAGCCTACTCCAGAGGGTAACAGGAAGATGAGGGGAGGGAGAGTACTTATTTGTCAAAATAAATAAATATTTGAAGGCTTCTTAATTCAAAAAGTGACTTGCCAGGCTTTCTAGTAGGTTTTTCACCAGGACCGTGCAAGAAAGGATGAACATTCCACTAGCAAACCCATGGGTCCTGATGGAAATGTTTCAGGATCACTTAGTGGGAAATGAAGCATTTGTCTAAGATGAGGAGGCCAAGACTTACCTTTGGATTGAGATTGGTTTGAACACAAAAGGAGCTGGAAGCCCAGGCGAGACAACTGTGTCAGAAGTAATTAAGCCCAGGATCTGTGGAGAGGCTTAGCTGCCACAGAGCCCAGCTGGGGAAGGCCAAACTCGCTCCCTAAGCCCTCGTCTGGCCAGTTGAACCAGAACACGAGCTAACAGCCTTCGTATTTTGGAATTTTTCTCTTCCCTGTTCAGATTTAAGACTGGGAAAGTCCTTCAGTTTTGCTCCCCATCAGCTGAGCGCTTTTCTCTTGAACTGGGAAGTACCAGAGGCTGGGTGGGGGAGGGGGTGGTGGTGATCTTCTCTGAGGGAACATTCTCCCTTTTTAACGTGACAAATGTGCCTCTAACGTTGTATTTATTAGTCAGACAATAATTGTGCAGTGGCACAATGTGGGATACTTGAGAGATGTTTGCTGCACAAAGGTTCCCATACTCACCTGCAGATTAAGAAATGGGTTTCTAAACCATCTCATTTCTCTTGCTAATGAAAAGCTTTGGAAAGCACCTGTGAATCAGAACTCCAGCTGCTTTCATGGTAGGGGAAGTTAGGCCTTGAAAGGATACACGGATTAGCCCGTCAGAAAAGCAAACAGTGGCATCAGCACAAGTAGAAAATAGACAGAGTTGTTAAGCTAACAGAAAAGTAGGCTAGAGCATTGCCATAATTACGTGGTGGAAATTTGCTGGGGAGGAGAGACTGCTTGGATAAGAGGAGGAGAAGAAAGGTGGGAGAATGATTGACAAGTCAGAGGAGACAGGGCTGTCCACTGGGAAGAGCCTACCCGAAGAAAGGCATTGCTTTTAAGAACACAATAAAGCAAGTGGAAAAAAGACCTTGTAATTTGGTACCTATTGCACGTGAAATATGAAGACCAGGGCTCAGATCCACATTCTTTGATCAGTTCTTATTGTAAAAAAGTAGAATTGGTCCTGGGAGACAATTTATGACTTTGGGGTTAAAAATACAGCGTTGCTGGTAAAGGACAGATGGAAGGTTGATGGAGCTGGTTAGGAAGATGTTGGTGGAGATTTTCCTGGAAAAGTAGTGAAGTCGAGAACAGAGCACAGCAGAAGGGGGCTGCGTTATTAACGGGTGAACATGTGATAGGCCTCGCCAGGGTTATCCATAGAGCTGCTCTACCTACATTCTGGGTTTCAGAAGACAGGAGGAACAAAGAAGTACTTATTTCAGAGGCGAAGGGCATGGGGCATGATGACTACCTGTGTCCAGCCTGGGGTTAAGCTGTTTGTTGGAGCCAGGCATCACAGGCTGGTCTGTCAATCCAATCCTGGTATTTTAACGTCCAAAATAAGGCCACCATGGTCCAGAATGTTCAGCTCTTCTAATCCTTCATTACATCATCCTCTGTGTCATGACCAGTAAGTTTGCAGCCGAGCATCAGATCACCCAAGCCAGACTGTACCCGATCTGGGGGTCCTACTTGTGGGGTAAAAATTGAACACTGAGTTACAGGCTGAAGATGGCCAAAATGTAGATACCAGCTAGAGATTATGTAAAGATTTCTATAATAAAGTACTTATCACCCAGAAATTTTTCTCTTCAATGGTTTCTATCTTAAATGGTCTTCTCTGAAGACTGTTAATTAGTATTTCATAATGGTAACTGGGGAAGGGGTCTGAATGGAAGAGACCGTTTCCATTTGACTGTCAGAGTTCAGCCAAGAGAACTTCTGGGCCGGCGGGGGTGGGGG
>SJYA01005085.1:3660-27999 GCA_006410615.1 Neotragus moschatus
TCTGAGGTTATTGATATTTCTCCCAGCGATCTTGATTCCAGATTGTGCTTCATCCAAACTGGCATTTCACATGATGTATTCTGCATATAAGTTAAATAAGCAGAGTGACTATATACAGCCTTGACGTACTCCTTTCCCAATTTGGAACCAGTCTGTTGTTCCATGTCCAGTTCTAAGTGTTGCTTCCTGACCTGCATACAGATTTCTCAAGAGGCAGGTCAGATGGTCTAGTATTCCCATATCTTAAAGAATTTTCCACAGTTTGTTGTGATCCACACAGTCAAAGGCTTTTGCATAGTCAGTAAAGCAGAAGTAGATGTTTTTCTATAACTTGCTTTTTTGATGATCCAGTGGATGTTGGCAATTTGATCTCTGGTTCCTCTGCCTTTTCTAAATCCAGCTTGAACATCTGGAAGTTCATGGTTCATGTACTGTTGGAACCTGGCTTGGAGAATTTTGAGCATTACCTTGCTAGTGTGTGAGATGAGTGCAATTGTGTGGTAGTTTGAGCATTCTTTGGCATTGCCTTTCTTTGAGATTGGAATGAAAATTGACCTTTTCCAGTCCTGTGGCCACTGCTGAGATTTCCAGATTTGCTGGCATATTGAGTGCAGCACTTTCACAGCATCATCTTTCAAGATTTGAAACAACTCAACTGGAATTCCATCACGTCCACTAGCTTTGTTTGTAGGGATGCTTCATAAGGCCCCTTGACTTCGCATTCCAGGATGTCTGGCTCTAGGTGAGTGATCATACCATGATGATTATCTGGGTCGTGAAGATCTTTTTGTATAGTTCTTCTGTGTGTTCTTGCCACTTCTCAATATCTTCTGCTTTGGTTAGGTCCATACCATTTCTGTCCTTTATCGAGCCCATCTTTGCATGAAATGTTCCCTTGCTATCTCTAATTTTCTTGAAGAGATCTCTAGTCTTTCCCATTCTATTATTTTCCTCTATTTCTTTGCATTTATCACTGAGGAAGGCTTTCTTATCTCTCCTTGCTATTCTTTGGAACTCTGCATTCAGATGGGTATATCTTTCCTTTTCTCCTTTGCTTTTAGCTTCTATTCTTTTCTCAACTATTTGTAAGGCCTTGTCAAACAACCATTTTGCCTTTTTTCATTTCTGTTTCTTGAGGACGTTATTGACCACCACCTCCTGTACAATGTCATGAACCTCCATCCATAGTTCTTCAGGCACTCTGTCTATCAGATATAATCCTTTGAGTCTATTTCTCACTTCCACTGTATAATTGTAAGGGATTTGATTTAGGTCATACCTGAATGTCTAGTGGTTTTCCCTACTTTCCTCAATTTCAGTCTGAATTTTGAAAAACAGAGTTCATGATCTGAGCTACAGTCAGCTCCCAGTCTTGTTTTTGCTGACTGTATAGAGCTTCTCCATCTTTGGCTGCAAAGAATATAATCAATCTGATTTTGGTATTGACCATCTGGTGATGTTCATGTGTAGACTCTTCTCTTGTGTTTTTGGATGAGAGTGTTTGGTATGTCTAGTGCGTTCTGTTGGCAAAACTCTATTAGCCTTTGCCATGCTTTGTTTTGTATTCCAAGGGCAAATTTGCCTGTTACTCCAGCTATCTCCTGACTTCCTAGTTTTGCCTTCCAGTCCCCTATAATGAAGAAGACATGTTCTTTGGGTGGTAGTTCTAGAAGGTCTTGTAGGTCTTCATAGAATCATTCAACTTCAGCTTTTTCAGAGTTACTGGTTGGGGCATAGACTTGGATTACTGTGATATTGAATGGTATGCCTTGGAAATGAACAGAGATCATTCTCTCGTTTTTGCAATTGCATCCAAGTACTGCATTTTGGACTCTTTTGTTGACTATGATGGCTACTCCAATTCTTCTAAGGGATTCTTGCCCACCGTAGTCGATATAATGGTCATCTGAGTTAAATTCATCCATTCCAATCCATTTTAGCTCACTGATTCCTAAAATGTCGATGTTCACTTTTGCCATCTCCTGTTTGACCACTTCCAATTTGCCTTGATTCATGGACCTTACCTTCCAGGTTCCTATGCAATATTGCTCTTTACAGCATCAAACCCTGCTTCCATTACCAGTCCCATTCACAACTGGGTGTTGTTTTTTCTTTGGCTCCATCTCTTCATTCTTTCTGGAGTTATTTCTCCATTCTTCTCCAGTAGCATATTGGGCACCTACTGACCTGGGGATTTCACCTTTCAGTGTCATACCTTTTTGCCTTTTTATACTGTTCATGGGGTTCTCAAGGCAAGAATAGTGAAGTGGTTTGCCATTCCCTTCTCCAGTGGACCACGTTTTGTCAGAACTCTCCACCATGACCCATCCATTTTGTGTGGCCCTACATGGCATGGCTCATAACATGATAACCACTGAGTTATAATTTAAGTTATTGGCAAGGATGTGAGGAAACTTTTATTCATATACTTTAGTGGTACTATTATGCAGTATTAAGACTTTTGGAATTAAGAAGGAAAAACTTGTGAAATCGTGTATTAAACACGCACACACACATACACACTTTGACTCAATGATCTACCTCATGGGTGTCTATTCCATAGAAATAGGAGGATAAATGTAAAAGTCACTTGTGTGCCTGCTCAGTTACTTCAGTCATATCTGACTCTTTGTGACCCTCTGGACAGTAGCCCAGCAGGCTTCTCTGTCCATGGGATTCTCCAGGCAAGAATACTGGAGTGGGTTGCCATGCCCTCCTCCAGGGGATCTTCCCGACCCAGCGATCAAACCCAGGTCTCTTATGTCTCCTGCATTGGCAGGCAGGTTCTTTACCACTGCTGCCACCGTGTGATACAAAAACCAGACAACTATGTCACAAAAAAGAAAACTACAGGCCACTATTACTGATGAATGATGCAGAAACCCTCAACAAAATCTTAGCAAACTGACTCTAACAGTTCTTGGTTGTCTATATTGGCACATAGTTCCTTATAGTAGTCTCTTATGATCTTTTATATTTCTGTGATGTCAACTGTAACTTTTCCCTTTTCATATCTAATGTTATTGATAAGAGCCCTCTCTTGTATCTTCTCAAAGAACCAGCTTTTAGTTTCATTAATGTTTTATATTATTTTCTTCATCTCTATTTCACTTACTTCTGTTCTGATCTTTGTGATTTATTTCCTTTTGCTAGCTTTGGATTTTGTTTCTCACTCTCTAGTTGCTTTAGATGTCAGGTTACATTGTTTGAGATTTTTTTTGTTTACTGAGTTATTTTCTCAGGTCCTTTCTCCTCTCTTTCCCTTCTGGGACTCCTATAATGCAAACATTGGTACATTTAATGTCCCAGAAGGCTCTTAGACTGTCCTCATTTCATTCCTTTTCCTTTATTCTGTTTTGTAGCAGTGATTTCTACCATTCTGCCTTCCAGTTTGCCTATTTGTTCTTTCTGCCTCAAGTTATTGTGCTATAGATTTCTTCTAGTGTATTTTTCATTTCAGTTATTGTATTGTTCATCTCAGTGTGTTTGTTCTTTAGCTCTTCTAAGTCTTCGTTAAACATTTTTTTTGTATCATCTTGATCTGTGCCCCTATTGTTTTTCTGAGATCTTAGATCATCTCTTCTATTAATATCATTACTATGAATCCCTCTTCAAGTAAATTTCCTATTTCCACTTCACTGAGTTCTTCCTCTAGGGTTTTATCTTCTTCCTCCATCTGGGATATATTTTTCTGCCGTCTCATTTTGTCTAACTTTGTAATTGCAGTTTCTATTCCATAAGCTGCAGGGTTGTAGTTTTTCTTGCTTCTACTCTCTGACCCCTTGTGGAAGAGACTGTCTAAGAGGTATGTGCAAGCTTTTTGGTAGGAAGGACTGGTGCCTGCCCACTGGCTGATGGAGCTGGATCTAGTCCCTCTGGTGGGCAGGGCTATGCCAAAGGGCATTCCTAGAAGGATGTGTGCTCAAGAAGATTTTAAGCAGCCTGTCTGCTTATGGATGGGACTGTGTTCCTGCCCTGTTGGTTGTTTGGCCTGAGGCATCCCAGCACTAGAGCCAGCAGCCTGTTGGATGGGGCCAGATCTTGGTAAGAAAGTGGTGGCCTCCAGGAGGGCTCACACCAATAAGTGTTCCCAGAACTGCTGTTATCAGTCTTTTTTGCCACAATGAATCATAGCTACCCCCTACCTTTGCAAGAGATCTTCTAATACTTATGATGTCACTGCTTTTTCCCCTGGGTTCTGGTACCCACAAGATCATGTGTGGACCCTACAAGAGTGGAGTTTCTTCCCCACACCCCATCCTGTGGAATTCCTGCAATCAAACACTGCAGAACTTCAAAGTCAGATTCTCTGGGGGTTCTTCCTGCTGCCAGACCCCGAGACTGGGGGATTTGATGTGGGACTCAGAACTTTCACTCCTGTAGGAGAGCTTCTGTGGTATAATTATTTTCTAGTTTGTCAGTCTGGGAATTGATTTGATTGCAGTTGCACCCCTCCTACCATCTTGTTGTGGCTTTCTCTTTGTCTTTGGGTATAGGGTATGCTTTTTGATAGATTCTAGCATTTTTTTGTTGTTGATGATGACTAACAGTTAGTTGTGATTTTGGTGTTTCCATAAGAAGTGGTCCTTTCATAAGTAGCTCATCCTACTGCACCATCTTGTCTCTATCTAGGATCATCCTTACAAGTGTATCACTGCAGAAACATTCTGAAAATGAAACAGCCTATACACATACCTTGGAGAAGAATCACAGAGTCTCTCCAATCTGGTTTTCCTTTCTCCTTCTGTCTTCTTTATGGTGCTCTGGCCAGTTTGCCCTGCCTTCCACTGGATCCCTGTTTCTTAGCTCATGTCCTTTGCTTTTTCTGCTTGGTAGAGAAGCATTCACATCTTCTGGGGCTTTTGTCAAATGGTCAACGTCTGCAACATTAAGGCTTCTCATAGGCATAGGTCCAGGTTGTTTGGTTTTTGTTGCTATCGTTACTGTAGGAGTTCTAGGAGTTCTTTATATATTCTGGATATTAACTCTTATCAGATACATGATTTGTTGTTGTTCAGTTGCTCAGTCATGTCTGACTTTTTGCGACCCTGTGGATTGTAGTCCACTGGGCTCCTCTGTCCATGAGATTCCATTTTTCAAAATAGGTGTTATTATCATTTATAATGTGCCAACAGGCTCCAAATGGCTAACTAGCCTAGAGATAACAAACGGTCATAGTGTGCTCTTAACTGGGTTTACCACACTCTTAAACGTTAAGCCAGTGTTCGTNACCCCATGGATTGCAGAATGTCAGGCTTCCCTGTCCTTCACCATCTCCCGGAGCTAGCTCAAACTCATGTCCATTGAGTCAGTGATTCCATCCAGCCATCTCATCCTCTGTCATCCTCTTCTCCTCTTGCCTTCAATCTTTCCCAGCATCAGGGTCTTTTCCATTGAGTTGGCTCTTTGCATCAGGTGATCAAAGTATTGGAGCTTCAGCTTCAGCTTCAGCATCAGTCCTTTCAATGAATATTTAGGATTGATTTCCTTTAGGATTGGCTGGTTTGATCTCCTTGCAGTCCAAGGGACTCGAAAGAGTCTTCTCCAACACCACAGTTCAAAAGCATCATTTCTTTGCTGCTCAGCCTTCCTTATGGTCCAGCTCTCACATCCATATGTGACTACTGGAAAAATCATAGCTGTGACTATATGGACCTTTGTCAGGAAAGTGGTATCTCTGCTTTTTAATATGCTATGTAGACTTGCTATAGCTTTTCTTCCAGTGAGCAAGCATCTTTTAATTTCATGACCACAGTCACCATCTACAGTGACTTTGGAGCCCAAGAAAATAAAGTCTGTCACTATTTCCATTGTTTCCCCGTCCATTTGTCCTGAAGTGATGGGACCAGATGTCATGATCTAAGTTTTTTGAATGTTGAGTTTTAAGCCAGCTTTTTCACTCTCCTCTTTTACCTTCATCAAGAGGCTGTTTAGTTCCTCTTGAATTTCTGCCATTAAAGTGGTATCATCTACATATCTGAGATTATTGATATTTCTCCCAGCAATCTTGATTCCAGCTTGTGCTTCACCCAGCCTGCATTTTGCATGGTGTACTCAGCATATAAGTTAAATAAGCAGGGTGACAGTATACAGCCTTGACATACTCCTTTCCTGGTTTTGAACCTACCCATTGTTCCTTGTCTGGTTCTAACTGTTATTTCTTGACCCGCATACAAGTTTCTCAGGAGGCAGGTAAGATGGTCTGGTATTCCCATCTCTTTAAGAATTGTCCACAATTTGCTGTGATCCACACAGTCAAAGGCTTTAATATAGTCAATGAAGCAGAAGTAGATGTTTTTTCTGGAATTCTATTGCTTTTTCTATTATCCAACAGATGTTGGTAATTTGATCTCTTGTTCCTCTGCCTTTTCTAAATCCAGCTTGAACATCTAGAAGTTCTCGGTTCACAGTATATGATTTAGAAATATTTTATTCTACTACATAAATTAGTTTCTCACCTTGTTGATTGTGTTCTATGATATACAGAGGTTTACAGTTTTTATGTAGCCCAATTTATATATTTTTATTTTGGTTGCCTGTGCTTTTGGTCTCATATTCAGGAAACCATTGCCAAATCGGGTATTATGAAAATTTCCCCCTATGTTTTAAGACTTTTATAGATTTATATTTTATACTTAGGTCATTGACCTATTTTGAGTTAAATTTTGTATAAAGTAAGAGATGAACTCCATTCTTTTACATGGGAATATCGAACTTTCAAAGATCCAGTTGTGTAAAAGACTTCGTTTTCCCTACTGAATCCTCTTTGAACACTTGTTGAAAGTGATTTGACCATATCAACACAGTTTTATCTCTGGACTCTCTGTTCTATTCCACTGGTCAATATGTCTGTCTTTATGCCAGTACCAGACTAATTTGGCTGTTGTAGCTTTGCAGTAAGCTTTGAAATCAGGTACTGTAGTCCTCAAATTTCTTTCTTTCTTTCTTTCTTTTTTAAAGAGATTCCATATGAATTTTAGCATAGGGTTTTCTTTTTCTTTAAAAAAAAATGCCAATAGGATTTTGATAGCAATTGCATTGAATCTTTAGATCTCATTAAGTAGTATTGATATCTTAACAATATTGTCTTCTAATTCATGAACATGGGAAGTCTTTCCATTTTGTGTGTGTGTGTGTGTGTGCGCGTGGGCGCTTCTTTAATTTCTTTCAGCACAGTGTTTTGAGTTTTCATTCTACATGTTTTATACCTCCTTGGTAAGTTTTTTTTCATAAATATTTTATTTTATTCAATGCTATATTGTAAATGGAATGGTTTTGTGATTTCTTTTTCAGATTTTTAATTATTAATAAATTAGAAACATAACTCTTTTGAATATTTATTTTGTATCCTGTAATTTTGATATACTTATTGCTTTAGTTCTAATAATTTTTTGTGGTATCTTTAGAGTTTTGTGCATATAAGATCATGTTATCAACAGAGGTAATTTTACCTCTTCCTTTCTAATTTGCATATTTTTTTCTTAGAAAATTGTTCTGGTGATAAGTTCCAGTACTATGTTAAATAGAAGTGATGAAAATAGTCATCTTGATCTTGTTCCTGATCTTAGGGGGCCAAGCTTTCAGTCTTTTATCAATGAGTATTATAGTAGCTGTGAGCTTTTCACATATGACCTTTATTATGTTGAGGTAGTTTCTTTCTATTCCTAGTTTGTTGAGTGCTTTTATTTTTATTATTATTATTTTTATTTTACTTTACAATACTGTATTGGTTTTACCATACATCAACATGAATCTGCCATGGGTGTACACGTGTTCCCAATCCTGAACCCCCCTCCCACCTCCCTCCCCATACCATATCTCTGGGTCATGCCAGTGCACCAGCCCCAAGCATCCTGTATCCTGCATCGAACCTAGACTGGTGATTCATTTCTTATATGATATTATACATGTTTCAATGCCATTCTTCCAAATCATCCCACCCTCTCCCTCTCCCACAGAGTCCAAAAGACTGTTCTATACATCTGTGTCTCTTTTGCTGTCTCGCATACAGGGTTATCGTTACCATCTTTCTAAATTCCATATATATGTGTTAGTATACTGTATTGGTGTTTTTCTGGAAATAGAACTGCCTTATGACCCAGCAATCCCACTGCTGAGCATACACACTGAGGAAACAAGAATTGAAAGAGACACGTGTTGAGTGCTTTTATTATGAACTATTGATTTACTCAAGGACTTTCCTGGTAGCTCCACTGGTAAAGAATCTGCCTACAATGCAGGAGGCCCTGTTTTGATTCCTGAGTTGGGAAGATACCTTGAAGAAGGGAATGGCTACCCACTCCAGTATTCTTGCCTAGAGAATTCCATGGACAGAGGAACCTGGCTGGCTACAGTCCATGGGATTGCAAAGAGTCGGACACTACTGAGTAACTAAGCATAGCCCAGCATTGATTTATTCAAATGATTTTTTCTGTGTAATTGAGATAATTATGTGGTAATTTTTTAATTCTCTCAATTTGGTGAATTACACTGATTTATTTTCCTGTATTGAAGAAACATCCTTGCATTCCAGGAGTCAATCTTACTGGTCATGGTGTATAATTATTTTAATATGGTATTGAATTACTTGCTAGTATTTTATTCTAAATTTTTATATTAGTATTCATGAAGAATATTGGTCTGTCACTTTCTTTTCTTGTAATGTCTTTGCCTGTGGTATCAAGGTAGTACAGGCCTCATATAATGAATTTGTAAATGTTCCCTCCCCTTCAATGTTTTTGGCAAGTGTTTGAGGAGGACTCATGTTGATTCTTCTTTAAAAGTTTGATAGAATTCAACAAAGTCATTGGTCCTGGGCTTTTCTGTGTTGGGAGATTTTTGCTCACTGATTGAACCTCATTGTCAGTTTAGGTCTGTTCAGATTTTTTATTTCTTCATAGATCAGTCTTGGTAGGTGGTATATTTTTAAGAATTTATTCATTCCATCCTGATTATCCAATTTGTTGATGTACAATTCTTTATAGTATTCTTTTATAGTCCTTTGCATTTCTGTAAAATAGGTTGCAATGTGCACTCTTCCATTTCTGATTTTAATTTTATGAGTGCTCTTTTCATCTTAATCCAGATAAAAATTTGTCAATTGTGTTGGTTTTTCCAAAGAACCAACACTTGGTTCTGTTGATTATCCAGATATNAATTCTTTATAGTATTCTTTTATAGTCCTTTGCATTTCTGTAAAATAGGTTGCAATGTGCACTCTTCCATTTCTGATTTTAATTTTATGAGTGCTCTTTTCATCTTAATCCAGATAAAAATTTGTCAATTGTGTTGGTTTTTCCAAAGAACCAACACTTGGTTCTGTTGATTATCCAGATATTTCTCTCTTCTCTAACCTTTGTTATTTCATTTGCTAGTTTTGGATGTAGTTTGTCCTTATTTTTCTAGCTTCTTAAAGTATAAAAGTTAGGACTTTCTTCTTTTTAAATGGATGCATTTATAACTATAAATTTCCCTCAGCACTATTTTATCTCAACCTTTTTTTTTTCTATGCTGTATTTTTGTTTTCATTTATTTCAAGGTATTTTCTAATTTTCCTTGTGATTTCTTCTTTGACTCACTTGTTGTTTAAGTGTGTATTATTTAATTTCCACATATTTTTGCATTTTCCTGTTTTCCTTCTGCTACTGACATAGTTTCATTCCATTGTGATTGGAACAGATGCTTTTATATGAGTTTTATCTTTTAAAATTTATCGACTTGTTTTGAGGCCTAACATAATGTCTGTCCTGGAGAAATGTTCCAGTAAACTTGATAAAGATGTGTGCTTTGGTGTTGGTAGTGCAGTGTTCTGTATATAACTGTTAGGTGCAGTTGGTCTGTAGTTTTATTCAAGCTCTCTGCTTCCTTACTGATTGTTTTCTCTGTTTGTACTATCTATTATTGAAAGTGGGTTACTGGGATATCCTACTATTATTAAAAGACTACATATTTCCCACTTCAATTCTGTTAGTATTTGCTTCATATATTAATAGCTCTGATCTTTGATACATGTATATTTTAAATTGTTATATCTTCTTGGTGAAGTGACCCTTTTATCATTATATAATGTCTCTTTTTTGTCTTTTGTGACAGTTTTTGACATAACTTCTGTTTTATCTGATATTAATATAGCCATTTATGCTCTTTTTGCTTTACTGTTTGCATGGAATATCATTTTATTTTCTACCTGTGCATATACTTAGAACTAAAATGAATTTCTTGTAGATAACAACAACCATACAGTAGAATCTGCTTCTAGACTCCATTTTGCCAGTCTGTGTCTTTTGATTGACAAGTTTAACCTATTAACATTTTAAGAATTACCAATAAGGAAGGACTTAGAATTGCCATTTTGTTAACTGTTTTCTGTTCATCTTATAATTTCTGGCTTTATTGCCTTCCTCTACATTTAGTTGATTTTTTTGTAGTGACATATTTTCATTTTCTTCCCATTTCCTGTGTGTATTCTATAGATATTTTTCTTGTGGTCATCATGGACTTTCTAAGTTTGGCTAACCCAATGCTCATTTAATATTTACCTTAAGCATTGGTACTTGAGCATCTTTATCTATCTCTACATTTTCCCACAGCCTTGAGTCATTCTAACGTTCTATTTAGCACATGATTAACACTCAGTAAATATTTTCGGAATAACTGAACACTTAGAACAGAATAAGGGTCATTCAATGATATCATGACAAGGCAATCCAATATGTCTGAGTAGTAATAGGTTAAACTTTGCCAGTGGGATCAGAAATACTTATAATCTTCTGAACAAGACTTTTTCTACCTTGGACTATTCTTGTATGGGCATTTCCAAAGCTTCCTGTAGGCCTAACCAATCAACCTCCTTCTGGCTGTCATATTCTCGCTGTAACTACAGTAATACATTTAGCCTGGTCTTGATCTTGGCCTGAGATTAGAGTCAGAATCACTCATTTTTATATTGTGAATTAATCATATACTAATTGTACCTAAACTTTATGTGAACTGTTAAATATTTACACAGGAAACAGCTGAATAAAGCATAAACAGCTACATAAATGCCCACTGTGAATGGCTATAGTTTCCAAAGATGGCAATAATGATATTTTCTGTCTCTCATGCTCTTGTAAAAGTTGTCGCCTCTTTGCCTTAAAAGATGAAGTCTAATTCTACTTGAATCTGGAAGGAGTTGTGACTTACCTGTAATTAATAGAGTATTACAAAAGTGATGTGACATGAATTTTGAGTCTTGGCCATACAAAGTGATGCTGCATACCTCATTTATGGAAACATTTTTCTTTGGAGCCTGAGTTACAAAATATGAAGCCTAACTACTATGAAGCCTGTCATGCTGTGGGGGAGCCAAATTACACTGAGATGTAATATGTAAGCACTATTTTTCAGTCCTAGTTTTCCAGTGTTCTCAATACAAGTGCTGGCTATTTGACTGAATGAGCCTTAAGATGGTTTCAGCCCCTAGCCATTGTTTTTTTTTCCCCCCAATGAGGGCACAGGCATCAAGGGAAACAAGTCATATCCACTGTGTTTTTTTTTTTAATTCCTTACTCTGAAACTCCAAGCATATAATAAAATGGCTGTGGCTTTATGCACTAAGTTTGGGGTAGTTTGTTTTACAGCAAGAGTAACAGAAACACATGACACATTTCCCCAATCAAGTCATAAAGCCATCCCTCCTCCATAGACTTAAAACTAATCAGATCCTTGCTTAAATTATTTCCTGCATTTCTTTAGAGTTTTTCTATCAAAAATACTCCTAAAGAACATAGTATAGTATTGCCTGTTTTCAAAAATCTTTTTATACATGCAATCACCCTGTGAATATGTCTTATTTCTTAAAGAAAACCAGAATATCTTTGCTCTGATTTTTGTATGTCACATGTAGAGAAAAATCTTATTTCCTTTCAGTTTTTCTGAGAGTACCTCATTGTTGCCTTCTATATGATCTTTATGGAAGCAGTTGGCTCCTGCTGATTTCTATCTGGGTTTGTTACCATGTTAATTACTTTCCCTTGATATCATTGTGCCTTTTAATCTATACATTAACCCAGCATGAGATGGTGTAACTATGGTGGCTAAATCTCAGCTATCATGGAGATGCTTCTTTGTTATGAGGTGACTTGATAAGAGGAGGTTTTGATAAATCAGTGGGAAAAAAGTATTCATTAATAACATAGTAAGTACAAATATGCAGATGACACCATCCTTATGGCAGAAAGTGAAGAGGAACTAAAAAGCCTCTTGATAAAAGTAAAANTATATAGAAAAAATAGGTAGTAGCCCTGGCATTAGCAACATTAGATCTTTGAGTTAAGTACTTTCTTTGTACTGAACCTTTGTTCTACAGGAATATAACTTTATTTATTACTTTGAGGGTGATGCAGATTAAAGAAAAACACTTCAGGGGAAAATGAGGTTTCTCGTTGATAGATATTTATATAGGAAGAGAGCCATAAACATGTTAACAGGCCTCTTGGCCAGAAGATAATGTAAATCACCTGAGACGTTTTGTATACAGGAGGATATGCAAAAAGAAAGCCTGGTCTCAATAAGGGTCAAGACTGCTGCCCCTGCATAACTCTGCATATTCCATTATTTCTTTATGTACAAAATGAGGTATATAAGCTGCCTTTGAAAATAAAATTGTGGGTCTTGCACCAATGCTTGTCTCCCCCATGTCATTCTTTTCACCCTTTCCAGGCTAAATTCCCATCTGGAGCATAGAGACTCACCATGTCTACTTATTTGCCTGGGCTTCTAAGACCCACGTGAGAGGGAGCCCAATGTGAGGCACCCTCCGCTATTCAAGCGGGTACCTGTGGCCTACATAGACAGTGCAAGTTCCTTGTCTTGGAACTTTATTGGCTTTCTATGTAAGCCAAGGAATTACAGGCTCTTTTCTCCTCTATTTTCTCTCCTACACTATTATTTCCTAATCTCTCTTTATATCTCTAAATAAATAAGTCTCTCCTCACCAACTCTGTCCCTGCTTTGAATTCCCTGGATCCACTGGGGCTGGACCCCGGTACCTTGGAAGGAAAGTTATGACAAACCTAGATAGCATATTCAAAAGCAGAGACATTACTTTGCCAACTAAGGTCCATCTAGTCAAGGTTATGGTTTTTCCAGTGGTCATGTATGGATGTGAGAGTTGGACTGTGAAGAAGGCTGAGCGCCAAAGAACTGATGCTTTTGAAGCGTGGTGTTGGAGAAGACTCTTGAGAGTCCCTTGGACTGCAAGGAGATCCAACCAGTCCATTCTGAAGGAGATCAGCTCTGGGATTTCTTTGGAAGGAATGATGCTAAAGCTGAAACTCCAGTACTTTGTCCACCTCATGTGAAGAGTTGACTCACTGGAAAAGACTCTGATGCTGGGAGGGATTGGGGGCAGGAGGAGAAGGAGACGACAGAGGATGAGATGGCAAGGTGGCACCACTGACTTGATGGATGTGAGTCTGAGTGAACTCCGGGGGTTGGTGATGGACAGGGAGGCCTGGCATGCTGCGATTCATGGGGTTGCAAACAATTGGACACGACTGAGTGACTGAACTGGATTGAACTGAACATGAATCAACTATGGGTGTACATGAGGTGGGAGAGAGGTTCAGGATGGGGAACTCTTGCTTATAGACTTTTTGATGATAGCCATTCTGACATGTGTGAGGTGATATCTCATTGTAGCCTTGAATTGCATTTCTCTAATAATGAGTGATGATGGGCATCATTTCATGTATTTGTTAGCTATCTGTATGTCTTATCCTGAGAAATTTCTGTTTAGGTATTTTTACCACTATTTTTGATTGGGCTGTTTGTTTCTCTGGTATTGGGTTGCATGAGCTGCTTGTATATGTTGGAAATTACTCCTTTATCCATTGCTTCATTTCCTATTATTTTCCCCATTCTGACGGCTGTCTTCTCACCTTGCTTATAGTTTCCTTTGATGAGCAAAAGTTTTTAAGTTTAATTAGGTCCCACTTGTTTCAGTTCAGTTCAGTTTTTCACTCAGTCATGTCCGACTCTTTGCAACCCCATGAATCGCAGCACAGGGAGGCCTGGCATGCTGCAATTCATGGGTTGCAAGGAGTAGGACACAACTGAGCAACTGAACTGAACTGAACTGAATCGCAGCACACCAGGCTTCCCTGTCCATCACCAATCCCCGGAATACACTCAGACTCACGTCCATAGAGTCAGTGATGCCATCCAGCCATCTCATCTTCTGTTGTCCCCTTCTCCTCTTGCCCCCAATCCCTCCCAACATCAGAGGCTTTTCCAATGACTCAACTCTTCGCATGAGGTGGCCAAAATATTGGAGTTTCATCCTTAGCATCAGTCCTTCCAATGAACACCCAGGACTGATTTCGTTTAGAATGGATTGGTTGGATCTCTTTGTAGTCCAAGGGACTCTCGAGAGTCTTCTCCAACACAACAGCTCAAAAGCATCAATTCTTCAGTGCTCAGCTTTCTTCACAGTCCAACTCTCACGTACATACATGACTACTGGAAAAACCACAGCCTTGACTAGACGGACTTTTGTTGGCAAAATAATGTCTCTGCTTTTGAATATGCTTTCTAGGTTGATCATAACTCTCCTTCCAAGGAGTAAGCATCTTTTAATTTCATGGCTGCATTCAGCATCTGCAGTGATTTTGGAGCCCCAAATAATAAAACCTGACACTGTTTCCACTGTTTCCCCCTCTATTTCTGCCAGGGTTCAGCCCCTGCATGATANGAATATGCTTTCTAGGTTGATCATAACTCTCCTTCCAAGGAGTAAGCATCTTTTAATTTCATGGCTGCATTCAGCATCTGCAGTGATTTTGGAGCCCCAAATAATAAAACCTGACACTGTTTCCACTGTTTCCCCCTCTATTTCTGCCAGGGTTCAGCCCCTGCATGATACAAGGGAACCCGAAGGAGAAACAGCATCGGCCATGAAAATGATTTAGAGACAGAGAGAAAGAAAAAATGTTGCAGATAAGAAAATAGAGGAGAGAAAGAAAGAAAGACACAGGGAGACTAAACTTCTTGGTGAGCAAGGCCCGTAACTTTATTTTCAAAAGGGACTTTTATACTTTACTTGTACATTGAGGGAAATGAAAGATACAAGGTCATTCAGAATCAGTCCAAACACTCCAGCAGGTTTGCCCTCACCGAAACCCAGGATTTTTTCTGCAAACCTTTCCCATAAACAATGTTGTGTATATTATCTTCTGGCCTTGGTGGCCTGTGAACATTTTATGACCCTCTTTTGATAAAGGGTGCTCAACCAGAAAACTTATTTTCCCTTGAAGTGTTTTTTATTTATATTTCTAATCTATGTCAGCCTCAGAAAATGCTAAACAGAGTTACATTTCTCACAGAGCAAAGGTGCAGTGAGTTACAAGAAAGAAAGAACCAATTAGCTCAAAGGTCTGATGTGGTTAATTTCAAGGTTAGACTTGTTTTTCTTACATTTCAACTATTTTAACTAATGCACTCCCAGGTGCACAGTGGATAAGGGGTATGAGAACTTGGTAGCAAGCATTGGACCAATAATGAAACCCTACACCAGCACTACTCTAATAACTTTTAACTCTTTGAAAGGCTCTATGTTTTAGGCTTCCTGTGCCTCTGACAGTTGGGAGGCTGTGAATAATCACATGTGTAGCTGCAAGAGTCTGGATAAACCTGCCAAGCAAGCAAGAATGCTAACGGGGGGGGGGGGGGGGGGNACTAATGCACTCCCAGGTGCACAGTGGATAAGGGGTATGAGAACTTGGTAGCAAGCATTGGACCAATAATGAAACCCTACACCAGCACTACTCTAATAACTTTTAACTCTTTGAAAGGCTCTATGTTTTAGGCTTCCTGTGCCTCTGACAGTTGGGAGGCTGTGAATAATCACATGTGTAGCTGCAAGAGTCTGGATAAACCTGCCAAGCAAGCAAGAATGCTAACGGGGGGGGGGGGAGGGGGTTGATTTGAAATATTCTTACCATGTCCAAGACACTTATTCGCTAGAGCCCTAAGTTGATTTTTCCAGAGAAAGGTGGGCGGGGATAGGCCCCTGTTAATATCAGAAGAGTTGGTGAAAGACATAAAATAGTAAGACAGACAGATTCTGGTTTGGGGGTAGATGCTCGAGCTGGTCCAGGCGGGTCCCTCGAGTCCTGAAGCCTTGCTTATGAGATCTCTTCCACATAACCTTCTCATGGGTGGGATGGCCCGTGCTGGCTCCCAGCATATTCCCCATGAAGTGATGGGACCAGATGCCATGTTTTTAGTTTTCAGAATGTTGAGCTTTAGGCCAACTTTTCACTCTTCCCTTTCACTTTCATCAAGAAGATCTTTAGTTCCTCTTCATTTTCCACCATAAGGATGATGACATTTGCATATCTGAGGTTATTGATATTTCTCCTGGCAATCTTCATTCCAGCTTGTGCTTCTTCCAGCCCAGCATTTCTCATGACCCACTTATTTTCTTTTGGTTTTATTTCCCTTACTCTAGGAGGTGGGTCATAGAGGATCTTGCTTTGATTTACGTCATCGAGTGCTCTGTCTACATTTTCCTCTAAGAGTTTTATAGTTTCCAGTCTTAATTAATGTCTTTAATCCATTTTGAGTTTATCTTTGTGTATGGTGTTAGGAAGTATTCTAATTTCACTCTTTCACATGTAGCTGTCCACTTTTCACAGCACCCTTTACTGAAGAGGCTATCTTTGCCCCATTGCATATTCTTGCCTCCTTTGTCAAAAGCATGGTGCGCATAAGTGAGTAGGCTTACCTGTGGGCTGTCTATCGTGTTCCATTGGTCTATATTGCTGTACCTGTTCCAGAACCATGCCATTTTGATGATTGTAGCTTTGTAGTATACTCTGAAGTCAGGAAGGTTGATTCCTCCAGCTCCATTCTTCTTTCTGAAGACTATTTTGGCTATTTGGGGTCTTTTGTGTTTCCATATTAACTGTGTAGTTTTTTTTGTTTTAGTTTTGTGAAAAAAATACCATTAATTATTTGATAGGGATTGAACTGAATCTGTAGACTGTGTCTGGTAGCATAGTCATTTTCACAATATTGATTCTTCCTACCCAGGGACATGGAATATCTCTCCATATGTGTATGTCATCTTTGATTTCTTTCATTAGTGTCTTAAAATTTTCTATGTACAGTTCTTTCGTCCCCTTAGGTAAATTGATTCCTAGGTATTTAATTCTTTCTGTTGCAATGGTGAATGGGATTGATTCCTTAATTTCTCTTTCTGATTTTCCATTGTTAATATGTAGAAATGCAAGTGACTTCTGTGTATTGATTTTGTATCCTGCAACTTTGATAAATTCACTGAATAGCTTTAGTAATTTTCTGACAGTATATTTAGGGTTTTCTATGTACAGTATCATGTCATCTGCAAACAGTGACAGATTCACTTCTTCTTTTCCAATCTGGATTCCTTTTATTTCTTTTTCTTCTCTGAATGCCATAGCTAGGACTTACAGAACTCTGTTGAATAATTGTGGTGAAAGTGGACACACTTGTCTTGTTCCTGATCTTAGAAGGAATGCTTTCAGTTTTTTGCCATTGAGAATAATGTGTTCTGTAGGCTTATCATATATGGCCTTTACTATGTTGAGGTAGGTTCCTTCTATGCCCATTCTTTGAAGAGTTTTAATCATAAATGGGTGCTGAATTTTGCCAGAGGCTGTTTCTGCATCTATTGAGATGATCATACGGATATCATCTTTCCACATGTTAATATGGTGTGTCACATTGATTTGCATATATTGAAGAATCCTGGCACCACTGGAAGAAACCCAACTTGATCATAGTGTACGAGTTTCTTGATGTGGTGCTGAATTGTGTTAGTGAAAGTTTTGTTGAGGATTTTTGCATCTATGTTGATCCATGATAAGGCCTGTAGTTCTCTTTATTTGTGTTGTCTATGTCTGGTTTTGGTATCAGGTGACCTCATAGAATGAGTTTGGAAGTGTTCCTTCCTCTGTAATTTTTTGAAAGACTTTTAGAAGAACAGGAATAAGCTCTTCTCTAAATTTTTAATAGAACTTTCTAGTGAAGCTGTCTGGTCCTTGGCTTTTGTGGGTTTTTTTGCGAGATTTTGAATCACAGTGTCAATTTCAGGGCTTGTCAATTTCAGGGTTGTTCATAATTTCTATTTCTTCTTGCTTCAGTCTTGGAAGATTTAACTTTTCTAAGAATCTGTCCGTTTCTTCCAGGTTACTTATTTTACTGCCATATAGTTGTTCATAAATAGTCTCATAATCCTTTGTATATCTGCATCATCTGTTGTAACCTCTCCTTTTTCATGTCTTGATTTTGTTGATTTGATTCTTCTACCTTTTTTCTTCATGAATCTGCCTAAAGATTCGTCAATTTTGTTTTGTCTTCTCAAAGAATCAGCTTTTATTTTTATTAACCTTTACTATTTTTTCTTTCATTTCTTTTTCATTTATTTCTATTCAGATCTTTATGATTTCTTTCCTTCTACTATTTTTGGGTTTTCTTTTCTTTTCTTTTTCCTTCTTTTTCCAGTTGTTTTAAGTATAGTTAGAAGGTCTATTGGATGCTTTTCTTGTTTCTTGAGGTAGCATTGTATGACTATAAACTTCCCATTTATAACTGCTTTTGCTGCATCCCATAGGTTTTGAGTTGTCATGTTTTCATTGCATTTGTTTCTAGACATTTTTTTTATTTCCCTTTTGATTTCTTCAGTAACCTGTTGGTTTTCTAGAAATGTGTTGTTTAATCTCCATGGCTTTGTGTTTCTTAAAGGTATGTGTATGTGCGTGTGTATGTGTGTGTGTGTGTGTGTTTGTGATATCTAGTCTCATAACATTGTGGTCAGAGAAGATGATTGATACAATTTCAATTTCCTTAAATTTATTGAGGTTTGATTTGTGACCCAAGATGTGATCTATCCTGGAGGATGTTCCATGTGCACTTGAAAAGAAGGTGTATTCTTCTGCATTTGGATGGAATGTCCTGAAGATATCAATGAGATCCATCTAATCTATTGTATCATTTAAGACTTGTGTTTCCTTATTAATTTTCTGTTTTGATGATATGTCCATTGGTGTGAGTGGGGAGTTAAAGTCTCCTACTATTTTTGTGTTATTGTCAGTTTCTCCTTTTATGTCTGTTACTGTTTGTTTTATGAATTGAGGTGCTCTTCTGTTGAGTGCATAGATATTACAATTGCTAAGTCTTCCTCTTGGATTGATCTCTTGATCATTATGTAGTGTCTTTCCTTATTTCTTATAATCTTCTTTATTTGAAGGTCTATTTTGTCTGATACTAGGATTGCTACACCAGCTTTCTTTTGCTTCCCATTTGCATGGAATATATTTTTCCATCCTCTCACTTTCAGTCTATATGTGTCTTTATGTCTGAATTGGGTTTCTTGTAGATAGCATATATATGGTCTTGTTTTTGTATCCATTCATCCAGTCTGTGTCTTTAGGATGGAGCATTTAATCCATTTACATTTAAAGTAATCAGTATTATATATGTTCCTATTGACATTTTCTTAATTGTTTGAAGTTGATGTTGTAGATCTTCTTTTCTCTCTTGCATTTCTTGGCTATATAAGTCCCTTTAATGTTTATGGTAAAGCTGGCTTGGTGGTACTGAATTCTCTTAACTTTTGCTTGTATGAAAAGCTGTTGATTTCTCCATCAATTCTGAATGAAATCCTTCCCAGATACAGCAATCTTGGTTGTAGATTTTCCCCTTTCAACACTTTAAATATATCCTGCCATTTCCTTCTGGCCTGCAGAGTTTCTGTTGAAAGATCAGGTGTTAATCATATGGGATTTTCCTTATGTTACTTGTCGCTTCACTCTTGCTGCTTTTAATATTCTTTCTTTGTGTTTAGTCTTTGTTAGTTTGATTTGCATGTATCTTGGTGTGTTTCTCCTTGGGTTTATTCTGTATGGGACTCTTTGTGCCTCTGGGACTTGATCGACTATTTCCTTTTCCATGTTGGGGAAGTTTTCAGCTATAATTTCAGCTTTGAAATTGTTCTCATACATTTTCTTTTACTCTTCTTCTTCTGGGAACCCTATACTTTGAATGTTGGTGTATTTGATATTGCCCCACTTGTCTCTGAGACTGTCCTCTGTACTTTTCTTTTCTTTTTTTTTTTTTTACTTTATCCTGCTCTTCAGAAGTTATTTCCACCATTTTATCTTCCAGCTCACTGATTCGTTCTTCTGCCTCAGACATTCTGCTATTGATTCCTTCTAGAGTAATTTTAATTTCAGTAATTGTGTTGTTTTTCTCTGCATGTTTATGTTTTAATTCTTCTAGGTCATCATTAATTGATTCTCGTATTTTCTCTATTTTGTTTCCAAGGTTTTTCACCATCTTTACCATCATTATTCTGAATTCTTTTTGAGGTAGTTTCCTTATTTCCTCTTCATTTATTTGGACCTCTTTATAGATTGTTCTTTCATTTGTGTATTTCTCTGCCGTTTCTTTCTTTCTTCTTATTATTTTTTTTAATTAATTGTGTTGAGGTCTCCTTTTCGCAGGCTTCAAGGAAAGTTGAATTCTTTCCTTGAAGAAGGGTGAATTCTTTCTTTCTTTTGGTTTCTGCCCTCCTAAGCTTGGTCCAGTGGTTTGGGTAAGCTTCCTATGGGGTGATATTTGTGCTGAGTTTTTGTTTGTTTGTTTTTTCTCTGATGGGCAAGGCTGAGTAAAATCTTAGTTTTAGATTCACAGCAAAGTTGAAAGTACCGAGATTTCTCATATATGCCCTGCCCAGCCAAAGCCTTCTCCGTTATTATTATGCCCCACCAGAGTGATACATTTTTAATCAAGGATGAACCTACATTGACACATCATTATCATCCACAGGCTATAGTTTATCTTACCATTCACTCTTGGTTTGTACACTTTATGAGTTTGGACAAACATATAATACATATATCTATCATTAATGTGTTGTACAGAGTATTTTCACTGCCTTAAAAATTCTCTGTGCTCACTCTGTTCCTCACTCCCTCTTCCACCCCCAATTTGACTTTGCCAGCATGTCACATAGTTGGAGTCATACTGCATGCAACCTTTTCAGATGGGCTTCTTTTACTTTGTAACATGCACATATGATTCTTCCATGTCTTTTCATGGCTGGAGAGCTCATTTATTTTCTTTTATTTTGGCTGCACTACGGGGCATTTTGGATCTGACCAGGAATTGAATCCACAACGTGTGCATTGGAAGCTCAAGTCTTATCCAGTAGATAGTCAGGAAGTCCCAACTGAGCTCATTTCTTTCTAGTTTTAAATAATATTCCACTCTCTGGATCTACTAAAGGTATTTGGGCTTCCCTGGTGGCTCAAATGGTGAAGAACCTGCCTGCAAAGCAGGAGCTGCTGCTGCTGCTAAGTCACTTCAGTCGTGTCCAACTATGTGCTACCCCATAGATGGCAGCCTACCAGGCTCCCTCGTCCCTGGAATTCTCCAGGCAAGAACACTGGAGTGGGTTGCCATTTCCTTCTCCAATGCGTGAAAGTGAAAAGTGAAAATGAAGTCACTCAGTTGTGTCCAGCCCTTAGCAACCCCATGGACTGCAGCCTACCAGGCTCCTCCATCCATGGGATTTTCCAGGCAAGAGTACTGGAGTGGGGTGCCATTGCCTTCTCCAGCAAAGCAGGAGACTCAGGTTCAATCCCTGGTTCAGGAAGATCACCTGGAGAAGAAAATGACAATCCACTCCAGTATCCTTGCCTGGAGAATTTCAAGAACAGAGGAGCCTGGTGGGCTCTATGTCCATGTGGTCATGAAGAGTTGGGCATGACGGAGCCACTAGCCTACACCACAGGTGTTTATTCATTCATTTACTGAAAGATATCTGGATTGCTTCCAAGTTTTGGAAATTATAAACATAATGTTCTATAAATATCTGTGTGAAACCTTTTGTGTGGCCACAAGGTTTTCAACAGCTTGTGGTAAATATCAACAAGTGCAATTGCTATCTTGTATGGTAATTAATGTTTAATTGTGTGAGAAACTGCCACAGTGTAGCACAGGTAGTGTTAGATTCAGTCATGTGGGAGTCTTTGTGACCTAATGGACTGTANTTTGGAAATTATAACATAATGTTCTATAAATATCTGTGTGAAACCTTTTGTGTGGCCACAAGGTTTTCAACAGCTTGTGGTAAATATCAACAAGTGCAATTGCTATCTTGTATGGTAATTAATGTTTAATTGTGTGAGAAACTGCCACAGTGTAGCACAGGTAGTGTTAGATTCAGTCATGTGGGAGTCTTTGTGACCTAATGGACTGTAGGCCTCCAGGTTCCTCTGTCCATGGAATTCTCCAGACAAGAATACTGGGATGAATTGCCATTTCCTTCTACAGGGGATCTTCCTGACCCAGGGATAGAACTCAGTTCTTCTGCATTGCAGGGAGATTCTTTACCATCTGAGCCACCAGGAAAGCCCCTAAGAAAGTGCCATACTTCCCTTCAAGTTGGTATACTATTTTACATACTTGCCAACATTTGAATATATGTTCCTGTGGCTCTATATTCTCATCAGCATTTGGTGTTGTCAGAGATCTGGATTTTGGCCATTTTAATAGGTGTATAGTAGTATGTGATTGTTGTTTTAATTTGCATTTCCCTGGTGACATATGCTGTGGATTATCTTTTGTATACTTATTTGCCATCTGTATATCTTCTTTAGTGAAATTCCTGTTAAAATCTTTGGCCCATTTTTATTCAATGTGTTTATTTCTTATTATTTTTCAGAATTGCTTAAATATTTTAGATAATATTCTTTTATCAGATGTGTCTTTTGCAGATATTTTCTTTCAGTTTGTGACTTGTCTTCTCAGATAATTGATATCCATCAAGTTTTAATCTCATATATATCAGAAATATTTTGGAGGGTTTACATGTAGAAAGTCTCTTCCTATCTTCCAACTCTAATACAGGCTTTTTGCTAACATTGTATTTTTGTAGTCATTTCAAGATGTGCATTGTCAGATTCAAGATTAGACATAAAAGCTCAAAGTGTCACATATCTGAAAGTTCCCTACTCAATTGCAAATTTCGTGAACTAAATCACATATTTTTAACTTATACTGTTTTCTATTTCTTGTCATTCTTTTTCTTTCTGGAAATGAATGCAAGTATAATCTGATTTTATGTGGACATATTTTGATTCTCTTAATGATTATAACAACTGATGGGCTAATTGCTAAGAAATTTCAGATGGTAGATTTTAGAAAGGTTTTGGAAATTGTCCCCAGCTCCTTTGATTATTTACTGCACTTACAGATCAGATAACAGCAATTGCTTTAACTTAAAATATCTTGTGCTCAACAATTTATAAGAATCGAAAGCAAAAGTATGTTTGAGAAGTGAATTGTCCCCTAAATAGGTGACCCTGAAGCCTCATGAACTAACTGTGCCTTCCTCACTTTTTAATAAGCATCATTTTCAAGCAACCAAGATGTATTGAGTTGAGAGTCCCTATGTGCGAGAGGGTCCAGAAATAGCTTTGACTTTTCCTTTTTTTAATTTACCTCGTGTGGCTATGGGGAATGAGCAATCCTTTAGTCTGTCAATATCACAAGCAACAGCACCACATGAAGAGAGGATGGGGATGGGAGGAGTGAGATGATGAGGGAGGCTCAGCTGAGAAGATGAAATGTCTGTTTGACACAGAAGAGGGTCCTCAGAACTCTGCAAAGCTGAAATGTCAAAAGCAGCCACTGAAAAAGAACTGAGTCATCAGAATTTTGACACTGACAAGGCTATACTACATACAATATGTGTGACTTCTAATACCCACCAACTGTTATACCATGGGCTGAGACATTTTCTGCTTCTATTTTGGTAAATTTATATTTTATATTTTCCTACTCTATTTTCCTTTATGCAATTTATTTAACAATGCATACTGATATGCTTTCTGTCTGTAAAACTGTGCATCTTGATAAGTAATTTTTTCTCATCAAATTTGGAGGATGATTCAGGAGATCAAATGAAACAATGCATAAAATAGATTGTGAAAAGTAGAAAGTAATACAAAATACATGTCATTTCTTTTAACCAAAAATATATAATTGATATAATAAATATATACTGCAGATGCTAATATCAGTTGAGCTCAGTTCAGTCACTCAGTCATGTCTGACTCTTTGCAACTCCATGAATCGCAGCATGCCAGACCTCCCTGTCCATCACCAACTCCCGGAATTCACTCAAACTCATGTCCTTGTAGTCAGTAATGCTATCCAGCCATCTCATCCTGTGTCGTTCCCTTCTCCTCCTGTCCCCAATCCCTCCCAGCATCAGAGTCTTTTCCAATGAGTCAATACTTCGCATGA
>SJYA01005086.1:8589-20437 GCA_006410615.1 Neotragus moschatus
TGCCCGGCACCTAACCTTCGTTCCCCGGGCTATCGTGGCCTCTGCAGAAGCTAAATCGCGCCCTTGGTTTGCCTTCCCTTAAATCCACGCCGCAGGACTACACAGCATGTTCAGTTATTACTTTTTACACAAGGACTACCGCAGCGCCCTCGAGTGTGCAGAGCGGCTTGAAGGCTTCAACAACGACTCAACTTTCTTCTGGAACAAATGCCTAGCGCTTGCTGCAGAAGGAGAGTACACCGAGGCTAAGAAGGCTCTCTTATCCGTCGACGATGCGCAGTAAGCACAGCTGAGGTCACACGCGCCAGGTTGCTCCCACATAACGATACAGCTTTGCACGCTGGTGTTACAACTGGCAGGCCGCCTTCCGCTGCGCAAACGAACGTGCTTGCATGCGTCATACAGCCGTTCCGCTCCGCAAGGTACACGGTCACGGTGGTGTGCCTACTAGTCAGTAGACACCTTCACTCTATGATCGTTGGAGAGCGACTGAAAGGGGCTGCTGCTCGGACATTCTAGCCTTTGGTAGTTCTGCAGGAAGGCTGTACCATGTTGAGTATACAGCCGCTTCGTGTGTAACGACTTACCGCGGGCCCACCGCAGTCCTCGCTCTCTTTTGTTTACTACAATGAAAGGTCGAGAGAAGAATTTCTCTACCTGCGCTGGCTCTGCCGCCTGCACGTCCTCACCGGAGGCAGCTTAGAGGCAATCGACCTATGCATGCAGCAAGTCCGTAACCCTCCCGCCGATCGGGCGACGTCCCTGAAGTCTTCCTGGGACGCGTGCGCGCTACTAAGAGAAACTGCGGACGACTGCTACGCGGTGGGGGACTTCTACGCAGCGCTGAAGGTACGTGTGTTGCCGGTGCAGTCGCATACATCCTCGACAGACCATCCAGTACCCTACGCCTTCGCGCTGCATGCTCTGTTCGTCGGGACTTCTACTCTTATCCGGGTCCTTGTATAGAAAGCGAAGTACCACCGTGTGCACCTGCACGTGTAAATGCAAACATTAATTCGGATGCGCCGCGCTTTACATAGACTGCCTGCGGCGCGTCTGCTTCGTGGCTCACGGGAATGGAAAGCGGGGATCGTTGTTGTGCGGCTTCAGGCCTTCTCGCTGCTGGCAAGAGAAAAACACGATTCTTGGCTTTCGCCTGCTCTGCGAGGCTCAGCTGCCGGATTTCTGCACAAGCTTCTGACCCGGAAAGAAGATCCTTCCCGTATCCCAGAGGTGCTTCACCTCTTGCGGCGTGCTGGTGCCACGAAGGTTGCAAGGATTGTATCGTGCTTAGATCGAGTTGCGCGGTATTACAATATCGCGCTCCAATAGGCGGGGACAGACCCTGTTGCACTGCTCAATCCTTTCGCAGTCAATTATCGTGCGTGCTCTTCTCGAACGAGCTCATCCGGTTTTGAACCGCCATTCCGTGACTGAAGGGGGCTAGGAGAGTCACGATACAAACTAGCGCGTGACGATAGTACGTGCCGCATTCAACCGCCGAGTTCGTCGCAGGTCTTCGCGGGAAACATGTGAAGTGTGGAGCGCGGGGTCTCAGAGAGAGAAGTATCAAATGAGGGTCTCATATAGGAGGCGCCTTACATATAAAAGTCCATAGACACGGAAGTCGGCGGGCCGACACGGAGGCAGTCTGTTGGTGGGTGAGGAAGGGGATGGCACGGCGCGGATGGCTTGTCTCTAAGTAATGGTACTTCAAAAACGTTGTATGAATTCACTGTGAACTGGGAAGGAACAGGACGCACCGCAGACAGTGCAAGCGTTATACCGCAACTTGGGAAAGAATACGGTCGCGAGCGCTAACGTTCTTTTGATCCCGGTCAAGCACTCCGCGTTACAGCATACATACGCAGATATTCAGAAACACTCTAAACGGGAGCACGTAGTCTGCGGTGCCGCTGCGGCCGGAGACGTCTCCTGTGCACTAGGGGCGACGTAGGACTTGACGTTCATGCCACTCACTTTGTTGGGGTCTCTATCAGGGAGGCACCCCAGGTCGATAGCACTCCGACGTCGCTTGAGGTCCTTGTCTGGAGTCTCACGGACAAACGTATCCCCGTAGCACGCACGCGATACATTTGCAAAATTCGCGCACCAACCTGGCTCGCCGGCCTACACTACGGTTCCAGAAAACGTGCAGAAGGAAGCTTCGATATCAAGTGGTTCAATGGTGTATAGGCCGGAACCTACGCAGGAGGCCCTGGCCCACGTCCACAAGTCCATCCGCTTGTGTGTCACGTGGATTTTGCTTGAATTTCACGCGTACTCGTAAAGCCGGTGCCTCTAAGTCGAGGAACTTCTCAAATCTCCCCGTTCAGTAACTAACGCAGACACCGCTATGGCTATTGCGAACCAGACCGTTACCGGAATCTCATTCATTGAATCGTATTGGCACCCTAGCGCTCGCAAGACGCCATATGCTTCTCTTCAAAGAAGCTTCGTAAGTGTCTCACCACTTTTTTTCCTCTCCTGTTGAGAAGACAGTGATGCGTCTCCGGTAGGTGGGGCTGCAGGTGAGCGCTCCCATACAGGCTCGACAGGAGTTAGCGAGCCTGCAGTGACTGCGCCAGCCGGCGGCACGATGGGAATGTACGTGTAAACCAGCTGTACGCTGGCAACCTGTTTCCTCTCGTATCTCATGCAGTATGAGTATAGACGGGAATGAGCTACAAACGTTTCGACAGCGAAGTGAAATAACTTCTGAGCCTCCCACCTGGAAAAGGTAGGGTAAAGAGGACTTGATTTAGCGGTGCACGTTGTCGAAGGATCTCCGCCAGGGCACTGGCAAGACGCGTTCCTGGTGAAGGGGTCGAATGTTTGTCTTCTGATACGCTTTCGCACATATTCAACCTGCCGCAGGGGCGACAAGTTCAGAGCCTGCACGAAAGAAGGGCACATTTTAACACACGTTGAGTTTCAGGCGTTGCCCGATAACAGCACGGCACACAGAAGACTAGATCTCCCAGCAAACCTGCGGTGCGCCCTCTCTCCAATACAGTGCGCGTAAATCTCAACACCTGTCGAGCTACCGAGTACAACAAGGCGCTTGCGTCTGCTACACCCGAAGAAAGGTATGCTTTGACAAAGAACTTGCGAGGAGCAAGTAGTCGCTGGTTTTGACCAGACGAATCGGTCCCCCCCTAAAGCGGCGGTTTCGCCGTCAGACTTCGTGCAGACTTTGCCGCCCTTCAGCGACTCATCTGGTGCACTCCGGTGCCACACGTCCGCTATCATACGCACTGTCAGACTGCTGAGGCCGTGGTCGACTCGCGCGCTGACTACTTTCCTGCGGCATCTGCCTCACGGGACTCTTTTTTCGCCTGTGCAACGAATACACCAAGTACTGGCCTCCTCCTGGCGCCATGCACTTTCTCTTAAGCCGCACGTAGCCGTTTTATTGGAGTGCTGTGGCGCACAGTTGTCTGCAGTTCCCCCCCACGCTAAGCCACCAGCCAAGCACGGCTACTTTTTCCCGTTGTATCATGAGAAAGAGCGAAGTGTAGTATGGTACTTGCCTCTTTCTCTTGCTGGAGATCTTTCACGGCAGCGGCAACGATTGACATGTAGAGAGCGGCTTTCTTTGAGCAGAGTCCGATGACGCCAGCGAAGAGCAAACTGTGAAGGTGGAGCTCAATTACAGCAGTAGATGTGTATGCTCGCTCTTGTTCCGCGGACGCGCTGTCCGCCTCGGGGAGCTGCTGGCAGATAATATCTCTCAGCAGGGCACAAGCGTCCACTTTTGAGCTAGCGCTTCCTTCACGTTTCCCGTCCGCACACGCCTCAGCTTGGGGGGAAATGTCCGAGTTACCAGCCTGCGTTGCCCCGGACGCTGCTGAGCGAGAACCGCCGGTTTTCCCTGGTCCAGAAGGACTGCCGCCAGGCCCCCCGGCTACGCCGGAGGGTTGTTGCCCTGAGGCACTCGTGGCGCTTGTTCCAGCACCTGCTGCTGGTGCTGCTGCTCGCGATGCAGAGCCTGTTGCACCACCGCTTGAGGCCTTGGCCTGCCTGGGGGCCGTGTGCGGCTCTCTACTGGGGGCCCCTCCGTTCTTTTTCGCTGCACTTGCCGCAGCGGATACATGCTTTCGTTGCACTGAAGCGTGCTGGTCCGACGGTGACTGTGGCCGTGCCCCGACCGGTGCAGGCGATTCTGACGAGGCGTTCGCCACCGGCTGCCGACTCAGTGACGCATCCTGCTTGCGGAGGGAATTTGACTGAGTTGGGCTGGTAGGGCGTGTCAATCGTAGGGTCTCACCGGCTGGCGGCTCAGCTGAAGGCCCCTCTACAACCGGCAGCTCTGCAGGAGCATCTTTCTCGTCCTCAGGCGCTGCGGCAACGTCAGCGGCTGCCAGCATTCCCCATAGGGCCTCCACGTGCTGCGGAAGAAATACCAGAGGAAGGCCTCTTACCTCCTGGCCTTTCGCTGTCGTCCCCGATTGTTCATCGGAAGCGTCACCTGGCTTGCATACAGCTGCTCCATCGTCCACACAAACTGTATTGCTTTCCTTGTCGGCTTCCCCGCTGCCACCCTTTCCGGCTCCACGGTCGGTCAGCGGTAGAGCGGCACGCACGTTTGCTCGGCCCTCTCTAAGGCTGTGATGCGGCGCCGCCCTCATCGAGAATAACAGGGCAGGCTCGACGAGGGGACCACGACTATACTTTATACTGAAGCGAGCGACTACACGTCAATCTGTTCTTTCATTCTGTGGTTGTTGCGGCACGCGCGAGCGGGTTCGCGCTACAAAGCGACGTGGCCTTGTATGCGTGTAACCGGGTAACAGGGAGTAATAAGTACGGACGAGTCGCCAGCCGAGTACGGAGTTGCGGATTCAGACACAATTTAGGAGATACTGGTAGAAGGAGGTCTCACGCTAAGGCCACACCCTGCCCTAAGGGCGATGCGCGCACGTGTGGCTGCCTTCCTTGGGCCTTTACCGGCATTCCGGCTTCTTGATACGGTAGGTCTCCGTGCTTTCTGGCAGTGTGGCAGAGCCGCGCCTAATAGAGCCCTTTCTCTAGCTGTGCTTGTGCGTGTATGTGCCGCCTGGGACTGTTTCTCCGAAGCCTTGTATTCCTTCGCCTCGCCCTGGCGCGGCCTGCACCAGCATAGCCACGCACGACCTTTCTTCCATAGGCTAGAGGGGATGCACACTCTACAAGCGGCCCATTGGTCCTTCGAGGAAGCGCAGAACTCAAGCTCTTCAGGAACAGACACTGTTGCGCTTCCTGACAACATCACTGCGTCCTTCACAGGCGCCACACCCAGCAGTGCTGAAAAGGAAAAGCGCACGCGCGGGCGGTCACACAGAAGCAAGGGTGCTGCAGTCCGCTAGCCGGCTCCCCTTCGTGCCTGTGGACTGTCCACACAGTCCAGAGAGAAGCTGCTTTGGGAAAGCGCGCACATTCGACAACCGCACCAAGCCGAGCGCCCCCGCCTACGTTCTACATTGTGCAAAAAGCACGACCAGCCCTCTCGAGCAGGCAACCTTTGAGGCGGCGCTTCCGGCGCCCGTTCATCCCACCAGTAATCTCGAGACGTGCCTTCAATATCGGAGAGTGCGCCCCACATGTAGCGATAGTGTGGCTTTACGTGCCCTAGCCGTAGGGCGAGTCGATGCGCGCGAGAGCCGCACGAACGGGAAGAGCTACCTTACCCCTGCGTAGAGATCCTTTCCGCCGCCACGTTAGCTGTACTGTGTGAGCAGTACAAGGGGCAGTGGCGATGTCGTTGGCGGCGCGATTACGAGGGGGGTCGGGAAGATTTGCGTGGCAACTCCTTGTTGCTTTCGATCTGCTTCTGATGACGAGCATGCGAAAACCGAGCTAGTAGTAGAGTAACTACCCGTGGCGCTAAGAGGGACCGTGGCAGCGTTTCTGCGTGATGCTGCAGCTCCGGCCGGGGTTCGGACCCGTGACACCGACGAAGTCTGAGCTGAAGGAAAAGTTTCACAGGTTACTTACACTGGTGTCCCGGCACTAGCGCCTTCTGCCTGTCACAGTCTTTGTGGAGATGGAGAGATCACAAGCGGATGGTGACGAGTTCTGAAAAGCGGCCTGGTGCAAGTCGACGGCCTACGTGCACTGACGGCGACTGCCCGCGAGGGCTGGTGCAAGTCGACAGCCTAAGTGTAGTGACGGCGACAGCCCGCACGAGGGGAGCACACTTGCGTTCGTTAGGGGCGGAACCTAAGGTGGTCCCTTCAGTGAGCTTCAGCTCCGAACTTGATTAAGCAGCTCCTTTCGTAACCAGTGTCCAAAATTAACAAGCTCGAAACTGTCGTAAACACGAGAACGCCCTCCATGGGACAGGCTTTCAACAAAGAAAAAGTACGCGTTCCGAGAGAGAAGCGCGGGTAAAGTGTCTGTTACCCGGCACACTCACGCTTCCCGATGACCTCTGCGAAACCGCCGGTGTACGAGCCCCCATATCTTGAACGTCGGCTCCTTTTTACCTCTGTGATGCCGCAATGAACCGAGGACACACCGGAGCCTTGGCCTCCCTGCGCTAGTCGCCTCGTGACGAGTCCTTTAGGTGGTGTGAACTGCGCTTTTTACTAGCCACTCGTAGCTTGGCTGTCACGCACAGATTCAGCCCACGTTTTACGGAGCCAACTACATGCTGGATGTCACGGGCCGAACTGATGGCGGGCGACACAGATACGGAAACGGCACACGAAGTATTGGTAGCGGTGATTGTACGAGTAGGCCTGTTATATGGTGTCGGCCGCACGCTGCTACACAAGAGGAGTACTGCGGCGGTGGTCCAGCCAGAACTGAGCTATCCTGCCACCGGGATCTGAAACCTGCACCGCTCGTGCTAGCACAAAACCTCTGGTCCACTGCAATAAGCGCACTGAGGGAGGGAACTGCAAAGGAGCTGACTGAGGCTGAAGAGTCCTCCATAGTAGGCGCCGCTTTACACAAGAACAGCAGTTGTTTTGCCCGCGTCGCGTGTAGCTTCGTGTGGGACGAAGAATCCGAGAAGAAGAAGGCTCGCGCTTCGAGCCAAGAGGAGCCCACGAGCATTGCTTTCGACGCAGGACTCCCTGCAGGTCTGGGAGAAGCAGACGGCGCTGCCGTCTGGCTGCCCCTTCATCTCCTCTTTGCGTCTGTAGTCGCGCCGAGGATCCCGCCTAAGGTGCCTCGTACCAATGTATACGTGCACAAGTCTCTTGGCTCTTGTAGTCATATTGCACGCAGAGTCTACCACGCCAGCACTAGCTCTACAAGTTTAAAAACCTTTTCGCCCGTAAGCGGCTGATACGAGTCTACCCAATGCAGCTGCCTGACCCCAAAAGTGGGTCGCGTGTCCGAAGAATTCGGTGTTGTACTGCGGTCTCACAGCAGGGTAACGGCCAAAAAGATCTGAATCGAGAAGAGCGTGGCGGCAATTGGAAGGCGTTTCCTCCGATGGCGGTCACATGGTGCGCGCATTCCTCTTCTTGCAAAGCCTACGCTGAGAGCGGTTCGGTCATTTGCGTTCTTTGTTTCTGTCATTTATGCAAGTGGACGGGATGTCGAATAGAAGGACGAAAGGCAAGCCGAATATGTTGCAGCGGAGCCGACGAAGTCGCTCGTCCTGGAAGGTGGTTGAGGCACCGTGCGGCGAACTCGCTAAGATACACGCCTCCGCTCGTCGCTGAAAAGAAGATAACGGTACAAGACGCCCGTACCAGTTGCTCATTTTGGCAGGCCAGCATAGCCCTCGAAAATACTGCACGACAAGGGCGAGCGAGAGTCCCCCATGGTGCTTTACCGGGGGCTAGTGCCGGTACAAGTGACCCCGCTCGTATACGGTCTGTTATACGGGTCGGGATAAGGCTTTTCACCGCTGGCGCGTAGATGGCGGCATTGATGAGGCAAACTGGAATCGTCGCGGCGTATTTTTTGCCATCACGCACAGAATTTGGCACATGCCTAGACCGGGCTGGTAGAGCGACCTCTGGAGCTCTTGTCCTCCCGGCGGCCAACCTCATGTGGCTGCGGAGACTGTGCTCGAATTTCGCCCTGGTCCGTAGATCTTTGCGCTAGACACTTAGAATTCATCGCGACACCTGTCGAGATACCGCTACGCGTTTGCAGCGCACCGCTGTTGCGTTTAGGGCTCCCTGCGTACCGCGGGCGGTTTTTGGCCGCACCAACACACGCCGCTCTCTACGTGCGGTCGGCAGCGTCGACAGCAGACTGTGTGCCCCTTGCATACTCGATACCAGAAGACAGGCTGTCTGCTCAAAGGTCGGACACATGCCTCGTTGCATGCCTCAGAACGAAGCACTTCCCGGATATAGAGCAAGGGGGAACCTCAATGAAACTCGGACCTGTAACTCCTGCCGAACCGGGGGCTGAATAAAACAGTCTTTGACGCCCTAGAGGCAAGTAGCTCCGATCTGGGCCCCTTCTTCGCCGTCTCGACTCTGCCTCCCCTGATGACGGGCTGAAGTTGGCTTGCTGCAGCAGCACCTGGGGCACCTGTTTTGCAGCGTACGGATGTAAAACCGGCGTTCCCTTGTTCCCCGCGCGGCATGATATCTACTAAGGCGTCACTCTACGTGCAACGCCGTCCGTTCTATCGCGACCGCTGCTCACTACTGGAGCCTGCAACTCGTCAAAGACGTCCCTTCTGTATGCGCACGACCCCGGTATAACAGAGCGACTCT
Organism: Neotragus moschatus; assembly: GCA_006410615.1. Taxonomy (NCBI): domain Eukaryota; kingdom Metazoa; phylum Chordata; class Mammalia; order Artiodactyla; family Bovidae; genus Neotragus; species Neotragus moschatus. Next base: position 17,262 of record SJYA01005086.1, read on the forward strand.
TTCCCGAGTAGTTGCCGTCTGTCTGCTAGTTCGGCCGTCATGCATGCGCATTATAAAGGAATCAGAGCGCGATTCACCAGCGTCCTTCTTACTAGGCGGCGCCATGCAGGCCCCTCCAGCTGCAGCACCGGGCCGCAGTCTTTATGCCATGGTGGCGCCGGGAAGACAACTTGTATTCGCAGTGTGTATTCAGGTTCTTGTCGTCGACAAGGTATGAGCCATTTTGCACTTCGTGAAATCACGCTTTCTCATATTGTGTCCTGCGACGTCCTATGTACATCCGCAGATCCTCGATAAAGCGGGGCAGCTGGTAGAATCAGCTCAAGTTTTCGCCCTGCCGGTCTGTTTTGTAGAGACCACTTTTACGGCTTCTCCGCCGCCAATAAAACCATCAGAGCCGTCCAGCCGGTGTTGCACCGCGTGTTTATAACACTGTACAGCAAAGGAACTTGCTTCCCGCTCGCAATGGTGACGGGTTAAAGTCATCGCAGGTAGTCTCTTCGACCAGGCGCCAACGACAGTGGACCGCTTCAAAGGCCGGTAAACGTGAGACGTACCTTTTCATGAAGCTCGCTGTTGAGGAGACTGGAAGGTGTATTCCTTCCCTGGAGCTCTCTTGTTGCCACTCCGTCTGCGTAGGCTGATCCTGGCAACCCTCTCACTGGCCTCTTTGACGCTTTCTCTCTGTAGGACGTCAGTCTGTGGTCCATGGTGGAAAGAGGAAAATGGAGGGCTGCGTGTCTTCAAAGGAGACGCCGAAACAAGCTAGGAGTAGGGCGTCACGTCTTCGGGTGGTGTGGGCGGTGCTGCTCTTCCTGTGTTTTTGCGTGTTGATTCTTTTCAACCCATACATTGGCTCCTTCCGACCTTCTTGTCTTCGAAACCTGCATAGTAGAGTGCTTGGGGAGAGCTGGCTGTCTTCTGACCAGGGATCGACAGTAGGAGGAAAGCTGCTTTCCTTCTGGTCTGCGGCACCGGAGGGTGAGAACCCCCCTGCTTCCACGTCCGAATCGAGTATTGACGCCTTTTCCAGGTCCGAAAAAGAGGTGAAAGAGGGGGCAACGTCTCCAAATGATGCGAGTAGTGGCAAACGGTTTTCCGTGCGGAGGGCGATAAAATACTTCAGATGGTCCCACGCAGCCGCTGCGCAACTTGAGCGCCTAAGTCCGTCAACAATCTATTTTCTTTTCTATGATGACACGGAGAAGCCGAAGAGGTTTGGTAGTCACGGCCCGCACGCTGAATTATGGTCACAGGACGAGGAAGTAAAAAGTCAAATTGCGGATGGAGAACAGCCAGAAGTCACACACGGGGACCCAGCATCAAACATTCTATCAGCCTTCGAGGATGTAGCTGTAGATTTCAGCAGCAAGCCCACAGCCCACGTAAGCGTGCCACGGACGCTGATGCACCACTGGGAGTATATCATACCTGAAAGCTGGGGCGATACACTGCCGCGCGCAATGATTGTGGAAATGGATCAAGGCTGGCGGAAGTACGTGCTCCGGGACACAAATCTCAATTACGAAAAGCTCAAGACGTTTGAGGAGCATTACTACGAAGGTGAGGAGAGTGGAGGACGAGTTTTCGCTAAGCTTCGCACTGCGTCCCCAGAAAGGCAGCACGCGCACTCCGCGCGTATCACGTCATAGTGCAGCCTCACCCTGAGCCGCCGCGGGCGGGAAGGATCTGTGCTCTCATACTTCGGTCGTGAGTGTCGGGTCCTGTGCCCTTACACTCGCTACTAGAAGACGGCCTCTCTGTGAAAGGAGACCCTTACTTGCTCAGTAAAAATGATCAGGTCTTTACCACGCCTGGTCAACGAGAAGTACATGGTATTTTACTGTGCACAACGCGGCACAAGTTCAGCGTAGACATGCATATAGGAGCCGGCACATCTCCGCTAATTCGTCTAGGCGCATTCGTACGCCTACACGTCCGTAAAATCATGAGGACGGGCGTACGCAAGTGTTTCGACTTGTACACTCTCTCACAACGGTGCCGACATGCGTATGCGTGACGGGCGTATGGACATGCAGGCGCAGATACGCACGTCCGCGGGCTCCGGCGCAGGTCCAAGCCTTGCACAGATGTACGCAGACGTACACGCAGCTGCAGTCGCGTGCGTGCCCTTGCGCTAAGACGTGTAGAAAGTTACACGAGTGTACAAACCCGGATCTCCACGTAAGCGTATATAAGGATAGACTCAGCTGCTGTCGCCACAGCTTGCCCGTATTATGTGCTGTGAAAAGAAGTATGCTGGACGCGGCTTCACGTGTACAGGGCTCGTGTGAGTGTGTATGTAGGCAGGTGTCTGTGCATACCCTTATAGGTGTACGAACGTGTGTACGCAGGTACTCAAGTACGGCGTACACCTGGACGTGGGTGCGTGCGTGTGCACGAACGCGTGTATGTAGACGCGATGTCGACTACGCGGCACAGTAATTCCACCAGCTCACCACCGGGGGGCGGCGTCGTTAGTTCCGGGCGCCTGGAAACACCTCAGCAGCGATGGGCTTCTGAGAGGAAAACACGGTTTAACGGGCACGTAAGGATGGCGCGGCCGGGCGCTGGAGCGTAACTGCTGCCGCACGTCACCAGTACCGGTGTCGGAAGGTACCCCGCGATTCTACCGTTGAATGCGAGATTCTTATGTACACAGCTTTCGTATTGGTATATTTGATGGTACTAGCTGCTCAGTCCAAGTTGCCAGATTGATTTTGCACCTCAGCGTCTACGACGTCTTCGGTGGGGAAAGGGTCTTGAGTCTAGGTTGCACACGCGTAGGGTTCAAGTCCAGTGCCTATTCTGAGCGGGTAAGTGAATGCCTGCCTATATGTCCGTTGAGTAGTCGCTCGAAGACGCTCACCTCTGTGGACGTCGGCTGTCTCGCTCGCCTTACCCAAGCAGACGCATGGTACGTGTGGCGTTCCATGGGCTTCTCATACTTATCTACAGCGTACACGATGTCGCTTAAAGTTGCGGAGTTTGCTACGAATCTACTTACTTGCAGGCACTCTCTTACCGTCTTTACGCTCGGAGCCCGCTGGCAGTGTGACGCGCGCGACAGACAGCCTTGTCTTTCCGTTGGTAGGAGAGACGTTCAAGAAGCATGTCATCGACGGCCCGCAGGATGCTCTTGTCTTTTTCTATGCTCCCTGGTAAGCGCTACGTTG
>SJYA01005087.1:4685-27660 GCA_006410615.1 Neotragus moschatus
TTATATATATATATATATATATATATATATATATATATATAGCAAAGACATAAGCAATTGTTACCTTAAATTTTTACTTAAAAATGCATTTTTTTCAAATAAAGCACAAAATACTTATATCCTAATGTTCTAATAATCTGTTTGGTAACATATTTCTATTTTATAAGCACAGGAAGTATTTTAGGGCTTCCTCAGCTGTCTCAGTGGTAAAGAATCTGCTTGTCAATTCAGGAGATGCAGATTCAATCCCTGGGTCAGGAAGAACCCCTAGAGGACAGCATGGCAACTCACTTGAATGTTCTTGCCTGGACAATCCCATGGACAGAGGAGCGTGATGGGCTACAGTCCATAGGGTCACAAAGCATTGGACATGACTGAATATCTGAAAGCACATGGATTTTAGTGTTATAATTTAATAATTTGAATCTTGAAATTCTTCGGAGGTCTAGTCCAAGTATGCTTATGTCCTGGATACTAATCTCAGATTTTCTTTCCAGTATATGAACTGTTAAAGAACTTATGCATGCATGTGTGCTAAGTTGTTTCAGTGATATCCAACTCTTTGGGACCCTATGGACTGTAGCCCACCAGGCTTCTCTGTCTGTGGGATTTTTCAGGCAAGAATACTCAAGAGGGTTTCCATGCCCTCCTCCAAGGGATCTTCCTGACCCAGGGATTGAACTCATGTCTCTTATGTTTCTTGAATTGGCAGGTGGGTTCTTTACCACTAGTGCAACTTGGGGAGCCCTAGGGGGCTTATAACAAAAAAATAATAAAGCAACTAAATCACTTAGTTCACTATTAACTTCTCAGGACTTTCCTATCATGTTGTTTGGTAAGACACTCTCAATGAAGGAAGCAGTGTCTGAATTGACGTTCTAGCTGAAGCTTCTTATCTCTCCATGCATCTGCACTTGGAGTAGAACAACGTGTGTTACCTTTGCCTTTCTCTACTCCACTTACTTCAGTAGTGGTATACTTCCCTTTGACAACTTGCAAGAAACTTAACTTCTACATAGACTTCATTCCTTATTCTTTCTAGTAGACTTCTCCTTTTCAATAAGCTTTGATATATGGTCTATAGAGTAAAGTTTAGAGTTTAAAAGCACCATTTCTACTTAGGGGCTCACAGTTCCTTTTCATGTGGTATGATAATGAGACTTTGATTTTATTCAGTATGCCATTCATGCTAGCTTAGCCACTATATTTCTCATAATTTATTTTTGAAATCCACTATTGATATAAAGAAGTACTGGTATAGTACCCTAAAATGATCTTGAAAGCTTAAAATAATTTGTCTGTGGTTAAATAAAAATAAGAGACGTATGGGATAAGTGAGTCTTCAATACAGTTTTACGTGTATAAAAGCATAGGAGCATTCTTTTGGATGAAGGTCCTGCCAAACTGAATACATTAAGAAAAGCTTGATTTGTAGCATGTTTCTGGATTTATATATTTATTTATTGTTGTCTTAGAGGAGAGAGCAACCTGATCAGTGGAACTACCATAGACAATGTGCCTAAAGAATTATGCATTATGTGTATGTGTGTGTGTGTGTGTGTGTGTGTATATATATATATATATATATATATATAAACTTGAAAAGCATTAAATAGTGCGTACAGTGTACTTTCCTTCATATACATTAGTATATAAATATACAAATGCATTATACATATACTAGAAAGTGCATTTATGCATTTGCGTTCAATTTTTTTAAGTAAAAGCAATACATACATAACCTTGAAATATGTTTCTATATTAAAGTGTCACTTCAAAAGACCTACCATATAATGGATTGTTTACATCATTTTCTATGTTCTATTAAACTGACTTTTTACAGGCAAATTTCCATATTAGAAAAAAATCAGACCACCTCATTTCTGTATAAAGGGCTTGAGTTCTGTTGCTTTCATTTTACATAAATACAGAAGAGGAGGATAAACCATTTCTCTGATTATTTTACCAAATGTTTCAACCTATAATAGAAGAGAATGAGTCCCAAGATAGTTTGACTATAGCACCACTGTTTAACATGTACAAACATAAATACACACACACACACACACACGTGCATGTACCTGCACACACATGTAGCTGCACACACACATGTAGCTGCACACACACATGTAGCTGCACATACATGCATGTGCACACACATGCATGTGCGCACACACACACACACACACATACACACACATATATTCCAAGCAGTAATAGCTTCCCCATTGTTGAGGAATTTTCTTCCTATCTAAACAGTGGATGCTGACCCAGTGAGCTTTTCTTCAGTTTGGTAGATTGTATTCCCATTTACCCACACATAGTCACTCATCTGACAAGAGCAGGTCCTATTATTTAATATAGCTTTTAAGAAAATGGAGAGTAAGAATTCCAAAATGACAATAAACCATTTAGTTTTAGTTAATTTTATGACATATCTGGTTTTAGCATTTGTAGCTGCAATAAAACATATGTTAGCTCCCTAATAAAACCTGAGTGATGGTGTATCTGTCACCTCTTTCTGCGCTGGGTATAGTGCACAAGTTATTACCTTGAGAACAGTTGTTTCTGTCTCTTGTGCAGATCCATATCACTCTCCAATTTACATTCTGATAGAGAAGCAACAAATGTTACTTAAATTCCATGAAGTATGTTAATTATACCAAGCTTCGTGAAATTATGGGTGAGAGAGCTGAAAGGAATTCTACAGCTGCATCTTGGGTCTTTTGAGCATATCTTGCCAGATCAATGTCTTTGTCACTTAAATGATAGCCTTACAATTCCTTTTTTTCCCTTAAGTGGTATTCCCTGAATCTCAGTGATAGGGAAAATCTCACACAAAACTAAATAGATGTACTTTGGTGTTATTTATACAAATTACATTGATATCTTCAGATAAACAAGTCAAAATTCCATTTTAAAGCTAAATTGAACTAGGAACCATGTCTTGCTGGTTTTACTCAATTATAATTATTTTCTCTCATTTTCTTCATATAAAGTATGAAGGGTAGAGGATAGGAAAAGGAAATAAGCTCAGATCCTTTTCTCATGCTTATAGAGGAAAAACAGTCTCTGGAACCTCACCCTGTAAACACCCATCATTGAGCTCTATGTGGAAAATTGGAAATGATCCAGTTTTTCCTGATTATATGTATTTGAAATTGACAACCATGTATGGGTAGAGAGCATTTAATAGGATTCTTCTTGTTGTCATTTCAGAAAAAAAAAGGGGGGGAACCTCACATATTAAAGTAGAATTATTTGGTTTTATTATTTCCAATTTTGTTGGTGCTTAAAACATGTAGACTTGGTATAGTGGTATGGGATGGTGGTCTTGGAATCAGTTTCCAGAATTAGACAACTGGGTTGAATTTGATTTTCTGCTCCATCGCTTGCTACCTGTAAGAACTTGACCAAATTAATTAAGGCTTCTGTGTCTCGGTCTCCTCACTTGTTACTAAGATAATAATGTTATCTCATATGGTTACTATGAGAAATAGAAATATTAATATGAGTAATATGTTTATGCCAGGATTTGGCTCATAACAACCACTACCAAAATGTTACCAGTTGCTATTACAAGAATCTTGAAGCAGTGGTGGTCCCATGCATTGATATTAGGCAGTTAAATGGAGGAAGTTCAAGCAAGCGTTTCTTACAGAGAAATTCTTATTGTGCTCATATGCAAAATTCTAAATTTCAATCCCCCACCAGGGACTATTCTCCACACTCAGATAGCACCAGTTCTTAGAAAGTCACTCTGCAACTGGGAAAGCTTCAGCCCATTGGAAATCTATACCACATGTCAAATCCATCTGGGAGACAAATCTAATCCTTTTTGGCTAAAAATAGCTTGCAGCAGTCTGCTGTCCTTAGTTTACTAATATTTGGAAGAATGGTTTGGTTTGGCAATCAATGTCCTAGAGACACCCAAGACCTTGACATGATCGTTTTTCTTTGAATCCTTAACAAGGATTACTGCAAAAGCAGATATCACAATTTTACACAATGACTTGTGGTTTTACTTGTCATTGAGATTATCATGGTAGAAGCATATCATCTATGTTTCCTAAGGATCATTTTTGAAATTTTACTTGCTTGGATTTAACTTTTAAGACTTCCAGGTTTTATGTATTCATGCTGAAGTTTTTTTTTTTTTAATGAAAATTCAATGCACTTTAAACAATGTTATAACATAAAGTATATACTGCCCTGTTTAGTACTTTATCATTTACCAAGTGCTTTCATATATGTCATTTCACTTGACATAAAAAACAAGCCTATAAGCTATCAAGGGCAGCAATATATTAAAACAGTTTAATAGATGTGGGTGGAGTAGGGAAGGGCAACCCACTCCAGTATTTTTCCCTGGAGAATCTCATGGGCAGAGCGAGCCTGATGGGGAGCAAAGAGTCGAACATCACTGGGTGACTGAGCATGCAAAACAATGGATGTGGGTGTGAGCTGGTCATATTTTTAAATTCACAAAGCCAGTATGTGGGAGAATAGAGACTTAAACACTAACCACCTGCTACCAAATTCGATATTCATTTAATTATATCAAATATTTAGGAGAGAAATGAAAACCCTAATATGTGAATTGCAGTTTTTTAGTCACTGAACCGTGAACTGTAGCCCACCACGTTCCTCTGTCTATAAAAATTACCAGTCAAAAATACTGGAGTGGATTGTCATTTCCTTTTCCAAGGGATCTTCCTGATCCAGGGATCACACCATGTCTCCAACACTGCAGGTGGATTTTCTGCCTCTGAGCCACCAGGGAAGTCCAATATCTGATGGCTATACTTAAATTATTAGTCCATTTTAGATATCACAAATATTAAAACTAGATTATTACTATAATTTTGAAAATGCATGCATGTAAAATTATAATTTTAAAATTATCTCTTGAAGATCTCAATACAAGTAGTGACAATTATATCTTATAGAACAAAATAAATTAGAATAAAGCAACAATTGAATGATGAATCCTGTTACAATAATTTTATCAAGGACATGCCATTTTCTGTAGGGAAGACACCTATATTTTAAAAAATGGGTTTTAAAAGCACGACCCTGACCAAATGACATTTATAATAGTCAATAATTCAAAGCAACATGATTCATTTTATAAGAAGCCAAGGCATGCATTTGTAATGACTGTGAGGAAGTATCATTAAATGAATATTTGATGTTAAAGATTTTTCCTTTTTAAAAATGAAAATCTAAAAAATATAGTTTAGTTCAGTTCAGTCACTGAGTTGTGTCTGACTCTTTGTGACTGCTGCATGCCAGGCTTCCCTGTCCATCACCAACTCCTGAAGCTTGCTCAAACTAATGTTCATTGTGTCTGTGATGCCATCTAACCATCTCATCCTTTGTCATCCCCTTCTCCTCCTGCCTTCAGTACTCCCCAGCATCAGGGTCTTTTCCAGTGAGTCAGTTCTTTGCATCAAGTGGCCAAAGGATTGGAGTTTCAGCTTCAGCATCAGTCCTTCCAATGAATAATCAGGATAGATTTCCTTTAGGATAGAATAGTTTGATCTCCTTGCAGTCCACAGGACTGACAAGAGTCTTCTCCAGCACCACAGTTCAAAAGCATCAATTCTTCAGCACTCAGCTTTCTTTATAGTCCAACTCTCACATCCACATACGACTACTGGAAAAACAATAGCTTTGCCTAGATGAACTTTTGTTGATATAGTAATGTCTCTGCTTTTTAATATGCTGTCCAGGTTGGTCATAGTTTTTCTTCCAGGGGGCAAAGATCTTTTAATTTCATGGCTGCAGTCACCATCTGCAGTGATTTGGAGACAATAAAATAAAGTCTGTCACTGTTCCCATTGTTTCCCCATCTATTTGCTATGAAGTGATGGGACAGGATGCCATGATCTTAGTTTTTTGAATGTTGAGTTTTAAGCCAAATTTTTCAGTCTCCTCTTTCACTTTCTTCGAGAGGCCCTTTAATTCCTCTTCACTTTCTGTCGTAAAGGTGGTATCATCAGCGTATCTGAGGTTATTGGTATTTGTCTTGGAAATCTTCATTTCAGCCTGTGTTTCATCCAGCCCAGCATTTTGCATGATGTGCTCTGCACAGAAGTTAAGTAAGCAGGGTGACAATATACAGCCTTGACATACTCCATCCCAATTTGGAATCAATGTGTTGTTCCCTGTAAGATTTCTTTCTTTCTTTCTTTCTTTTTTTTTAACATTCTAACTGTTGCTTCTGACCCGCATACAGATTTCTCAGGAGGCAGGTAAGGTAGTCTGGTATTCCCATCTGTTTAAGAATTTTCCACAGTTTGTTGTGATCCACACAGGCAAAGGCTTTGGGGTAGTCAATAAAGCAGAAATAGATGTTTTTCTGGAACTTTCTTGCTTTTTCAATGATCCAGTGGGTATTGGCAATTTGGTCTCTGTTTCCTCTGCCTTTTCTAACTCCAGCTTGAACTTATGGAACCTTACAGTTCATGTACTGTTGAAGCCCGGTTTGGAGAATTTTGAACATTAATTTACTAGCATGTGAGATGAGTGAAATTGTGTGGTAATTTGAACATTCTTTGGTATTGCCCTTCTTTGGGATTAAAATGAAAACTGTCCTTTCCCAGTCCTGTGACCACTGCCAAGTATTCCAAATTTGCAGGCATATTGTGTGATTGAGTGCAGCACTTTAAAAGCATCATCCTTCAGGATTTGAGGTAGCTCAACTGGAATTCCATCACCTCTACTAGTGTCGGGAGCCAGCGTGAGGAATCCCACCCGTGACAAGGTCATGTGGCAGAGACCCAATGGGCAAGTGTGATTTGGTTCTCAAGGTTTCCCCCTGGTATTTCCTGAACATGTACCCCCAAAAATAAGAATCTGCCTGCTTTTCCACTCTTCTGACATTCTCTGGAAAAAGTCAACTCAGGGCTTTAGTCTTCTGCATTTGAAAGGGATGTTTCAGTTAATCCCCCTCTGATAACTCTCTATCTTGTCTAACAGGTTCCCCTGAAACTTTTACAGCTTGTGAATTGCTTACAGCCCCAAACTGCAAGATGCACAAAACTTAAAGCCTCTTAAAGATACAGAGCCTTTTCTAAAGAGCTAAAAATCATATTGGTGACAGGATTTCACTGTTGACTCAATGATTGCTGCCAGACCTCCTTATTCTTTATCTTTTAGGCACCTGGGAGGATGTTAATCAATGTAATTGGGATATAGAAAAGGTATAAAGTAGTTTTGATGTTGGCAACACTAGACTTTTGAGTTAATTACTTTTCTTTTGTTATAAATCACTGTATTCCTTTTACTTGTTACAAACTGCTGTATCTTTGCTATGTAAAAATGTAACTTTATTTAGTGCTTTCTGAGAATGGCACCAGACTTTGGGAAGAACAACACAAATGAGTCTTCTGGTTGACAAACCCTTATCAGAAAAAATGCTGTAAAATGTTAATTGTCCCTTTTAGCTGGAAGATGATGTAAATCACCTAAGGCTTGTGTATACTAGGTACGAGAGAAAAGCCTGGTTTTGATAAGAGTCTGGGTTGCTAATGCTGCATAATTTTGTATTACCCATTGATCTCTGTGTATAATCAAAAAGGTATAAAAGGCCTTCTGAACAATAAATAGAGGCCAGGGCCAGTCATTAGAAGGATTGGTTTCCCCCATGTCACCTCTTTACTGTAATTTCAGGCTGAATTCCAATCTGGGGCTTGGAGGCTCACCATGTCTACTTACTTGTCCTAGCTTCTAAGATCCGTAAGAGAGAGAGCCCAAGGTGGGGCACTCTCCGATATCCAAACAGGCACCGGTGGCCCAATATAGATGATGTAAGTTCCTTGTCTGGAACTTTATTGGTTTTCTACGTAAACCAAGTTATTCAACCTCTTTTCTCCACCTAAATTTTCCCTCTATACTATTATTTCCTAATCTTCTATTTCTAAATAAATAAGTTTTTCCTTGCCTATTTGTTTCCCCTTCAAATCACCCTGGATCCACCAGGGCTGGACCCCAGTATACTAACTTTGCTTATAGTGATGCTTCCTAGGGCCCACTTGACTCCACATTCCAGGAAGTCTGGCTCTAAGTGAGTGATCACACCTTTGGGGCTATCTGGGTCATTAAGATCTTTTTGTATAGTTCTTCTGTGTATTCTTGCCAGAAAGTATAGGTTATAATCAATAAGAATACTCTGAATGTTCCTAAACTGAGAAGAAGGGAGATATGATTCCCAGGAGGAATGGATATCTAATTTCCTCTTAAAAGTGAACTGCATGTTACCCTTTCTGATTCTTCTTCCTAATTAATTTATTCAATCAAAAATTTCCTAGATGAATTATAAAACCAAATTTGTCAATACTAAGTTACATGCTTTGACATAGTATTTAGGGCCAGAATTCATCCATTCAACTGTTATTTTTTTTGAACGTCTCTCATATGGAGGGATTCTGCTAGTTTTAAACATGGAAACTTGAATATAGAATAGACTAAATGAAGTCACAGATCACCAGAACACCAAGGCAGTCCCAAAAACAGATGGGGTGTATAAAACAGTGACTATGGAAGGGCATAAGAAAATGACATACTTGGAAATACAAAGAACAAAGATACTTAAAATCTTAGTAGAAGAGCTCAAGGAAGGTTTCCCAGAGGGGATGTCATTTGAATTCAATATGAAAACTTAATAATACATATGTACCAAAGACAAGTAATACAGGTAGATAAGGCCTTTCAAAGTAGTCAAAGCAAATGCTATTGAGATGACAGTGATTTTAAATTTTACCCACATGGTTTTGTAAGGAATTAAGATCAATTTTATCCCATTGGCAAAAGAAGTAATAAATAGGGAATGACAACATAGAAGATGGTATTAATGACTTGGTATTAATGATGGTATTAATTACTTTAGCAAATCAATAAGATGGACCTTGTTTTGAGCTGATATGACATGAATATTGGAGTGGGTTGCCATTTCCTTCTCCAGGTGATCTTCCTAACCAGGGATAAAGCCTGTGGCTCCTGCATTGGCAAGAATTAGCAGGCATATTCTTCCACCAGGGAAACCCCTGTTGTGTGTATACACGTCTATTAAGCCCAGAGGGATTCCAGAAAGCACTTCTCTGTATGTAGCCAAGTTAGTGAGATATGTATAACATGAAGTTTGGGACATGGAGTCATCAGCAATGGAGACAGACTTTTTCTGAACATGGACTAAGGCAGTTCTGTATCAGAATAACCTACAGTGCTTTTGCTAAAAATGCTGAATAGAACCCCTCATCCAGAAATTCTGAGTCAGTAGGTCTGGAAGTGAAGTTTAGCAGTTTCAAATAACAGTAATTGATATGTTCCAAGAAGACAGACAGAATGAGCTGAGAATAAAAATGAGAATACCATCGGCAGTCACTCATTTTAATGATAAGAAGTTTAGGCTGGACGTTTTCATGAAAAACAAATAACGCTGTTATTTTGGATCAGTTAGTTTCTTAAGGATGAGTATATCTGCATTTGAGTGCATCTGTTTATGTGTATATATAGCACATTTATTAACACACTGCTGATGGTTTATCTTACATAGCCCAATGATTATATATGTATAAAACCATAAGAATAAACCAAGTATTTTATGAAATTTGTACAGGATTTTTGTAAGAGTTGAGAGTAACATTTTTATTAGCTTCTACTCTCAAAGATTAGGTTTATACCTGGACACCAAGTAATTTTGTTTACTAAAATCTAATCTGTATTTATTTGTGTTCTTGGTGAGTGAAGTGTTGTTATGTGGAAATGTGAAAATCTATTTCCGACTGTAATGCTTAGAATCCCTATAAAAACAATCTCAATTGGTAATGGAAATAGTCTATCCTTGAATATTCTTGTGGTGGGCTAACTTGAAATTTCCCTGAACTTACAGTAAAACATAAAAAAAAAAAAAAAAAAAAAACTAAATACAAAGTTCAGATTGGATTTAGTTTAGAAGATAAGAAAATATATGCGTGAAATGTTCCTATTTTTAATATCTCTGAAAAACACATAAAAGAATGAAGACTGGGTAATCATTTTACTTTCAATAATAAATATTATTACCTTCAATTATAAGGTTGTTATAAAATTATTTTTTGGATGCACATTATATGATGATTAGCTGACTAAGGTTTGATATATATTCTGTAATTAGATAGTAAAGTTGTATTGTTTTACAAATCATACATGTGATTTATAGCGCTTAACTCATCTCCGTAGAGGCACTGAAAACAAAAACCCTGCCTACTGAAATCGAACCTGTCACTCTCCTCTTCCCCATTAGTTAATTTATGTTTACATTGGAATGTTCACAAGGTGGTAAACTTACTGAAATTTGTTCTATTTTTAAAGTATATTCGTATTTTTCATAAGTATAGAATATTTCTCACTTAGTGTGCGTGTGTGTTTGTGTATGTGTGTGTATGTATAAAATTGTGTTTCAACCCTCCTTCTTGAGCTCAGTGTATTCAGTTCAGTTCAGTCACTCAGTCGTGTCTGACTCTTTGCGACCCCATGAATCACAGCACTCCAGGCCTTCCTGTCCTGATGGACAACTCCCAGAGTTCACTCAGACTCACGTCCATTGAGTCAGTGATGCCATCAGCCATCTCATCCTCTGTCATCCCCGTCTCCTTTTGCCCCCAATCCCTCCCAGCATCAGAGTCTTTTCCAACGAGTCAACTCTTCGAATGAGGTGGCCAAAGTACTGGAGTTTCAGCTTCAGCATCATTCCTTCCAAAGAAATCCCAGGGCCAATCTCCTTCAGAATGGACTGGCTGAATCTCCTTGCAGTCCAAGGGACTCTCAAGAGTCTTCTCCAACACCACAGTTCAAAAGCATCAATTCTTCGGCGCTCAGCTTTCTTCACAGTCCAACTCTCGCATCCACACATGACCACTGGAAACCATAGCCTTGACTAGATGGACCTTCGTTGGTAAAGTAATGTCTCTGCTTTTCAATGTGCTGTCTAGGTTGGTCATAACTTTCCTTCCAAGGAGCTCAATGTATAGGAATGAATTTTAAGTCCTAATTATTTTCTAATTCATGTTATGGCTATACTACTTTTCTCCTCTAACCTGAAGATGATAATAATATCCAGATTTGGAGTCTGTATTACCAAATACGAAGATATTAGATTTCTCATACACTGAATTCATATTCTCCAGGCTTTGCCTCCAAATATAGTTTCCTTGCCTTTCCAGTGCCCACCCAGCTGCCAAGCAATTTGCTCTCCTTCTTGAGAGATTGTTACAAGAGTACTGCAGTCCAATGTGTGCTGAGTCCTGGCTTGAGTTCTACAGGAAAAATCCAGTCTCTCTGTTAGTTAATATATAAACTCACACTGACTTCTTTATTCCCTACTCTTCTCACCCAAATTCAGATGAAATTCACAAATAACACCATGGATACTGTTTTTTAATGCTCACTCTTGTTTCAAGTAACTTTCTAACACAGAGAACTGCCATAAGGCAAAACATCAAAACGCAAAGCCATTTGCATTAAAAGATAATATAAAAGATAAAACCAGGAAGAATATGACAATTTTGTCTCAAGTTTTTCTCTCAAACATTACCCTTAACACAAATTAATCATCACATGTTTAATTTTTCCCTTGGCGTATTACCTGAAATTAGAGTGAGGTAGAAAACTGGTAACTGAAATGAACCAAGTGAGAAAAAGTGTTTTCTAAGTTGAAAATTTTAGAATTATGCGAGTCAATTCTATTATGCATCATGAATAAAAACAGCAGTCTCATTCAAGTTGGAAGTATACTTATCTATGTAACATTAAAATGTAAAGTTTCTTGATATGACCAAGCAGCAAACCCAAGCAGATCTAGAGTACAGGTATCTCTGGTTTTCCAAAAGTTCACTTTTTACCACTTTGATTTTACAAGCAACCTGTATTAGGACCTAGCGAAGGAAACAGCAACTCACTCCAGTATTCTTGCCTGGGAAATCCCATGGACAGAGGAGTCTGGCAGGCTACATAGTCCATGGCGTCACAAAGAGTGAAACACGAGTGAGCATGGACGCTTATATTAGTATCTGTTTTAGATAACTGAATTAAAGCCAAAGAGGATTTTCATTTTCATGAAAAAAGCTAAATAATGAGGATGACATTCTGCATTTTTTTTTTTTTTCAGGGAGCAGTTACTGGGGCAGTACACCAGAAGCAGGGAAAAGGCCACCGCCATGCTCCTTCCGGTGAACTACACTCAGGATTTTGGCATTAAGCTGTCACAGCTTTGAACTGTTGTCTGTGAGCTTTTGTGCTTGATTTGGATTTACTTTGTGCATTTGTTAGCAAGGTATGTCCTTTGGCAATTGCTCTTTTATCCAGTTTGTTTTACAAATGCTTTCTTAGAAACACTGTGGAATATTGGGGAAAAACTTACATCAGGAAGGTATAGAGTCAGGGAAAATCAGTACATTCAGTCTGGCCTTTCCTGTCTTGTTTTTTCTGACAGCATATCCTAATAATTGAGTCTGCAGTTAGGAATGGGATGGTGCCAGTTTTTAAAGATAAGAGGGATTTTTTGGAGAAATAAATGACTTATTTGCACATATGAGGAAGTAAAATGGAAATAAAAAAGAAAAATAAATTCTATTTGAAAATATATTCTGAAAAATGTCATTACTTTTAGGAAATGTTTTTCTGAATTTAAATTATTCCATAGTAGAAGAAATCTGCTACAAATGTACTGAGATGCTATTTCCAGTGGTTTGAAGTCTTCCTATAATAGTGAAAGCCCCCAGTGTGGCTATCTTATGTTTATATTTTCTTGATTAATGGAGTCAATGGTGACATTTTTGCCTATTCAATAATGCCTGTAAATGATTTCTGGCCCACATTCAATTAATGGTGTCAAGAAAAAGTATGGAAGAACTGTAAATGGAAAGACACCTAACAGGTACATCATCAAATCTCAAAAGGAATCTGAAACTATCAACACTGCATCAAAGAATTTGCTAGAAACATATGCCAATATAATAAAGGGAAATTCTATTGTCTGAGAGAGATGTTTAACACCTGTTAGGGAAACATCCCTCTCAGCATTCATCAATCAAAACCTTTTAGGACAAACACATATTCTATGAAAATTTTCCCAGATAGACACTCTAATCTTAAATATAAATTCAACAGCCTTAAATATAACTTTTTCAATACAGATTTTATTGNGAAACATATGCCAATATAATAAAGGGAAATTCTATTGTCTGAGAGAGATGTTTAACACCTGTTAGGGAAACATCCCTCTCAGCATTCATCAATCAAAACCTTTTAGGACAAACACATATTCTATGAAAATTTTCCCAGATAGACACTCTAATCTTAAATATAAATTCAACAGCCTTAAATATAACTTTTTCAATACAGATTTTATTGAACTGATATTTTAAAAATATATGGATTCTGTGTAGGCTCTGCGGCAAACTCCTCCAAATGGATATATTTTGTTTTTAAAAACATTTGCTTTCATTTGTGTAGTTAATTTGTTACATTTTTGTTTCATAATAAAAATTAGAATTTCTAAGATTGAAATAAGTTCTAATATTTAAACTCCAAAATATCACATTGCATTTTTATGGAATAAGAATTATTCACTTGATCAGATATTAAGTAGGATTTAAGTATGCTTTTTTAAATCTTTCTGTTGTTGCTTATTAATACTTTCAATTTTTACCTCTTATGTAAATTCCTTAATTTCCCAAAGGAAAAGCAAGTCCTTTGAAAGAACTATGTGAAATAGATTTATTTACTTGCAAGCAATTCAGGTAGTGCACTGCAGAGTGATAAATTTAATAAAAGGTGACATTTTTTAAAGTATTGTAAGATATACTACTAATCGTTCCTTGAAGTTTCTATACATGTGGCCACAACACATAACTGATTTCATCGAAGCATACCATAATTATTCAAGAAATATTTTATGAAAGTAACTTTTAAAATAGCATAATTACTTATAACATTTGATACTACCTCATATTTTTCCTTTTACCACCTGTGAAATATTGAATAATTTAGAAAGATGCAATCCCTAAATTTTCAGTATGTCATCCACCAAATCAGTTCATTTTCTTAAGATCATAGTTTTTAAACAGAAGAAACTTATTCATGTTGAATTTATTGTTGAATAATATATATTGTTGAAATATTATATATATATACATACACATACACACACACACACACACACACACACACACACACGTATTTCAGGGGGCTTCCCAGGCTATGTTAGTGGTAAAGAACCCACCTGCCAATGCAGGAGACAGAAGAGACGAGGGTTCAGTCCCTGGGAATGAAAAAATCCCCTGGAGGAGGGCATAGCAGCCCACTCCAGTACTCTTGCTTGGAGAATCCCATGGACAGAGGAATCTGGCAGGCTACCGTCAATAAGGTCGTAAAGAGTCGGACATGAATGAAACGACTTATAAGCATGCATATATATATTATATATATTACATATTATTATATATATAATATATAAGCCTCCAGTAATCTCACTTTTAAAATTCAATAAGTAATATAATTCTTATTATTTTGTTAAAACCTCCTGGCTAAATGCCAAATTTTGAGTAAAGAAAAATGAACTGTTATTGAAGATTGCTCAATAAACCTTCATTTCTGTAAAAGATTATCTTTATGATGTGTCTGGTCAGCATGATTTAAACAAAGACTTTTTTTTTGTACTGAAATCACAGTTTTCCATAGAAGCTAATGAAGTTTTCTCCCTCTTGCCCAATTTGACATCTTAGTTTCAAGTCTGCCAACACTGCATTAAATTTCTCAGTAGCCTTGCTGACTGGTAGAATTTGGTGTCCTTCATTTGATGTTTGGATTAGAACTAATGACAATTTACCCATGAGTTGGAAAGAGTAACGAGGTCTCCTTTTGGGAATTTAGAAAAAATTTTAAGGGGGAAAAAAAGATAAACTTTAGATTACCAGCAATTTCTTTCAAAATGATGCATTTTCTCCTTTACTTTCCTGTTTTTGAACAAATTTAATGTCACATTTTCTTTTTACAGATATGGCGAAATAAGGCAATGCACTATGTAATATGCTAGTTATTTAGTTGTCAATCAGCCTCTCTGCCTACAAAGATCACTATAGAGTAATATTTATTAAAATATACCTTTTCCCTATACTGTTCAAAGATATTGATCTACATTAAAGTCATGAGCTGATCCTTGTGAAAGATAATGATTTGTTTTTTACCTCTGTCTTCCAGAATCACTGTTAAATTTGCTCATTGCTGCAAGCTAAGGTCATACAACACTCATGCTCTTATTATAATTGACAACTACATCTTGGTTTGAACTCCAATTCAATTTACACAGATTTTGCTTTACACATTTTTCTCATATATTAGGTAAATAGAATTCTCACACAGTCTTAAATCAGTCAAAGGGCAGATAGATGTTTTGTTATACAGGCTCCATGAAAACAGCTCAGCAAACAGCTCTGCTTAGGCCATAAGAACTCTGATTCCCCTTGGGCAGGAGCTTGTCACCATGATTAACTGAAGAGCTGTTATTTTTAACATTCTATATAATCAGCAAAATTTGTTTGCTATGTACACTGGAAATTAGTATCAGATACTGGCTTCAGAACGGTCTCTGAGCAAGAATTACTGAGATTCTAAGTATTTCCACTTTATTGACTATGCCAAAGCCTTTGACTGTGTGGATCACAATAAACTGTGGAAAATTCTGAAAGAGATGTGAATACCAGACCACCTGACCTGCCTCTTGAGAAACCTATATGCAGGTCAGGAAGCAACACTTAGAACTGGACATGAAACAACAGACTGGTTCCAAGTAGGAAAAGGAGTACGTCAAGGCTGCATATTGTCACCCTGCTTATTTAACTTATATGCAGAGTACATCATGAGAAACGGTGGGCTGAAAGAAGCACAAGCTGGAATCAATATTGCCAGGAGAAATATCAATAACTTCAGATATGCAGATGACACCACCCTTGTGGCAGAAAGTGAAGAGGAACTAAAAAGCCTCTTGATGAAAGTGAAAGAGGAAAGTGCAAAAGCTGGCTTAAAGTTCAACATTCAGAAGACATACATCATGGCATCTGGTGCCATCACTTCATGGGAAATAGATGGGGAAACACTTTATTTTTCTGGGCTCCAAAATCACTGCAGATGGTGACTGCAGCCATGAAATTAAAAGATGCTTACTCCTTGGAAGAAAAGTTATGACCAACCTAGATAGCACATTGAAAAGCAGAGATATTACTTTGCTGACTAAGGTCTTTCTAGTCAAGGCTATGGTTTTCCAAGTGGTCATATATAGATATGAGAGTTGGACTCTGAAGAAAGCTGAGCGCTGAAGAATTGATGCTTTTGAAGTGTGGTATTGAAGAAGACTCTTGAGAGTCCCTTGTACTGCAAGGAGATCCAACCAGTCCATTCTGCAGATCAGCCCTGGGTTTTCTTTGGAAGGACTGATGCTGAAGCTGAAACTCCAGTACTTTGGCCACCTCATGCGAAGAGTTGACTCATTGGAAATGTCCCTGATGCTGGGAGGGACTGGGGACAGGAGGAGAAGGGGACGACAGAGGATGAGATGGCTGGTGGCATCACTGACTCAATGGACGTGAGTTTGAGTGAACTCCGGTAGTTGGTGATGGACAGGGAGGCCTGGCGTGCTGCAATTCATGGGGTTGCAAAGAGTCGGACACGACAAAGTGACTGAACTGAACTGAACTGAAGGGAAATGGATGTTTGTGTTTCCAAAAGATCATATAAAGCTGCCCAAGTAAATTTACATCTCAAATCAAAAATGATCCCCAGCACTGAGAGCCACAGATTGATCAGGCCTCTGAATGCAACGACTCTTGTGTTCTCCCCATTGCAAGGTTCTGAATGCACTTCTTTCCATAATTCCTGAATACCCCCTTCTCTACACTGCTTACTTCACTTTAGCTCCACGTTGATACCCAGATATTCTCTCCAGTTTCTGTCCCTGTCAAATGATTCAGTATTTCATCTATATCCTCCACTTCTTTTTTCTAACTTTGTCCTAAAGAATCCCTTGAGAAATCAAATAAGAATAATATAATGTCTATTTTCCCTCCTCCTTATTTTAGCAGAAAGTAATCATTACTACAAACTGCAAGTGTGGACAATACTTAATAGTACTAATTCATATTTAATACTGATTTAACAGCTACTAAGCTATTTGTTAAATGTAAGTTGACATAAAAATATGAATGTACACATTTATATGATATTTCTCCAGACCCCATAAGGTAAGAGGCAAAATGTTTCATTCCAAAAAAGTTATTATTTCTTGCATTTGCTCCTAAAATACTTTTAGAGATCTTTACACTGCCAAGCCTTTCCCTTTAATGTCTCATAGGTTTACTGTTTCTTGGAATATCTAGGATCCTCTGAGATACTTTAACCAAAACTTCCCTCTCAGCTACCAAAAGGCATTTTCTGTTTTATTCTGATCTTTTTACCTTGCATGTCTATTCACTGTATATCACCTTTTCAGTTAGGCTTTCTCTGACACTGTCTATTTAATATCCCTACCTGATTTACTTTGGCAATTCAGGCTATTGATGTTGTTCAGTCATTAATTTGTGTCCAGCTCTTTGCAAACCCAAGGACCCTGGAGCACAGCAGGCTCTTCTGTCCCCCACTATCTCCCAGAGTTTGCTCCAATTCATGTCCATTGAGTTGGTGATGCTATCTAACCATCTCATCCTATGCCATCCCCTTCTTTTGCCTTCAGTTTTTCCCAGCATCAGGGTCTTTTCCAATGAGTCAGTTCTTCCTATGAGGTGGCCAGCTTCAGCATCAGTCCTTCTAAGAATATTCAGGGTTGATCTCCTTTGGATTGACTGGGGTTGATTTCCTTGCAGTACAAGAGATTCTCAAGAGTCTTCCCCCAACCCCACCCCCATACAGACTACTCCAGCAAGATACCACTTACTGAGTAGCTTATAAAAAGACAGAAATTTAGTGCTCACAGTTTTGGAAGCTGGAAGTCTGAGTACCAACACAATAGGGTGAAGGCCTTCTCTTCTTGCAGATCACAGATTTATTGCATTGTCCTTACAGTGCAGAAGGGGTTCAGGATCTCTTTGGAGTCTCTTTTAAAATTCAGTAATATAGTTCATTGAGGGCTCCACCTTCAGGACTTAAGCACTCCCCAAAGCCGCACCTCTTAATGTCATCTTTTTAGAGGGTTAGGATTTCAAAATGTGAATTTTGGTGAATTCTAAACATTCAAGTCATAGCATCAATCACTTTCAAATACAACTTAATAATATTAATGCTGCTTTTATTAATGGCACTTATCATTTAAACAATTATTTTAGTTATTTTCCTGTTTTCTCCTGCTGCTTATGCTGCTAAGTCACTTTAATCATGTCCGACTCTGTGCAACCCCATAGACAGCAGCCCACCAGGCTCCGCCATCCCTGGGATTCTCCAGGCAAGAACACTGGAGTGGGTTGCCATTTCCTTCTCCAATGCATGAAAGTGAAAAGTGAAAGTGAAGTCACTCAGCTGTGTCTGGCCCTCAGTGACCCCATGGACTGCAGCCTTCCAGGCTCCTCCGTCCATGGGATTTTCCAAGCAAGAGTACTGGATTGGGGTGCCATTGCCTTCTCCCCTGTTTTCTCCTACTAAAAACTTAAACTTTCTGAGAGCAAGAAATCCATCTTATTCATCATACTCTTCCAATTCATATAAATAGTAGAAGCTCAAAAAGCACTTCTTGAATGACTTTTATCAATGAATGACTTACTGCAGAGATAATTTCCTTAGCTACTTGACTTAAGGTTTCTCTATATCATAAATTTTAACATATTCATTAATTATACATTCAGCACACTCTTATTAAGTACCTGCTGTGTGCCATGAAATATTAGAGACATTAAAAAGGCAAGTAGCACATTGTAAATACCAATTAAACAAATATTTCCTAAAAAGTATTTCTTATAATTACATTGAGTTAACCTCATTAGAAAATGTTGCCATAGGACAGTTGTTAAACCCAGAGGTTTATGAAATGCCTTATTTCTTGATAATTTAATTTGGATAAAATCAATCAATAGCTTATATAAAAAACACTGCAATTTGCAAAAGAAATGATGTAAATTATTAAGTAAAGCTTTTTAAATTCCCTGTATCTTACATTTTGCAAAATCAAGGTTTAAGTTAGTTTATTGCTTATATTCTTTCTATTAAAATTCTGCAAAGTAAAATCATCATGTGACTGTACAGCAATATATGAGATGAGGTTCTTGTATTATGATTTGATTCCAAAGAGTACTGACTGAGTACATCTTTCAATTCTATCTAATTTAAAATAAAGGATATTTTTAACACTAAGAGAATATACTTGAATATGAAGTATTATATATATAACATTAAATAGAGAATAAGCACCCTTATATTCCCTTTTTATTAGTTCTCTGAATATTTTAAAAGACAGCATTGTGGTGCATTTTACATCACTGTATTTTTTTTTTAATGATTAAAAATAAAATATATGAGAGAAAATGTTCTTGTGAATATCTGTCTTAATTTGATAACATTTTTTATTGACATATCAACAAAATCTGATTGAACACCTTTGGAATACCTAGTCCTTCTTTTAAACATATATTTTAATTGGAGAGTTATCACTTTACAGTACTGTGATGCTTATTGCCCTGCATCAGTATGACTTGGCCACAGGGACAAATATTTGCTCTCCATCCTGAGCCCCGACTCCTGCATCCCTCTCCACCTTATCCCTCCAAATTGTCACAGAGCAAAGACTTTGTGTGCCCTGCTTCATACATCCACCTCCCACTGGCTATCTATTTTACATTTGGTAAAGTATATGTTTCAATGCTATTCCCTCAAACCATACCACTCTCTCCTCTTCCACTGAGTCCAAGTCTATTCTTTACATCTGTGTCTCCTTTGCTATCCTGTATGTTGGAAAGTCGGTACCATCTTCTAGATTCCATATATATGCATTGCTGCTGCTGCTGCTGCTGCTTCTAAGTCGCTTCAGTCGTGTCCGACTCTGTGCGACCCCATAGGCGGCAGCCCACCAGGCTCCCGCGTCCCTGGGATTCTCCAGGCAAGAACACTGGAGTGGGTTGCCATTTCCTTCTCCAATGTATGAAAGTGAAAAGAGAAAGTGAAGTCGCTCAGTTTTGTCTGACTCTTAGCGACCCCATGGACCCTAGCCTACCAGGCTCCTCCGTCCATGGGATTTTCCAGGCAAGAGTACTGGAGTGGGGTGCCATTGCCTTTTCCGATATATGTGTTAATGTATGATATTTGTCTTTCTCTTTCTGACTTACTTCACTCTATATAATAGGTTCTAGGTTTATCCACCTCATTAGAACTGATTCAAAGGCATTGCTTTTTATAACTGGATAATACTCCACTGTGTACATAACACAACTTCCTTATCCATTCATCTGCTGANTATGTGTTAATGTATGATATTTGTCTTTCTCTTTCTGACTTACTTCACTCTATATAATAGGTTCTAGGTTTATCCACCTCATTAGAACTGATTCAAAGGCATTGCTTTTTATAACTGGATAATACTCCACTGTGTACATAACACAACTTCCTTATCCATTCATCTGCTGATGGACATCTAGGTTGCTTCCATGTCCTAGTTATTGTAAATAATGCTGCAATGAATATTGTGGTACATTTGTCTTTTTCAATTCTGGCTTCCTCGGGCTATATGTCCAGTAGCAGGATTGCTGGGTCATATGATAATTTTATTCCTAGATTTTTAAGGGGTTTCCATGCTGTTCTCCATGGTGTTTGTATCAGTTTAAGAGAGTTCTCTTTCCTCCACACCATCTCCAAGCTCAGTCATTTGTAAAATTTTTTGAAGGATGCAAAATCAGTAGATAAAACACTTGGCTTGGAGTTTACATTATAGTTGCATAAGTAAAAAAAATTTAAGAAATCAAGAAATTTTTAGAGGAGAATTATAAAATTCTAGATTCTAATAATCTAGAGATCATATACCTATAAGTAAGTTATTAGTTATAGTAGGCACTTTGTGTCTGACTCTTTGGGACCCCATGTACTGTAGCCTACCATGCTCCTCCATCCTTGGGATTTTCCAGGCAGAAGTACTGGAGTAGGTTGCCATTTCCTTCTCCAGAGGATCTTCCTGACCCAGGGATTGAACCTGGGTCTCCTGCACTGTAAGCAGACGCTTTACCATCAGAGCCATCAGGAAAGTCCATATATGTTGGCATACTTTGGCATACATCATTGTCAATGTAAACTGTCATTTTTTTCTGATTGTAATATCAAGCATGTAGAGAACTAAGAACAAAACAAGAAACATGACTGAGGTAAAATTAATCTGGCTTGACTTAAGTATATAATATATTCAAGTGAACAAGAAACTGAGAGAAGAGGCAATGCTCTAAGATAGATCTTGACTTCCAGAATGATTATATGCAAGTTTATTTACAAGTGAGGAAAGAGTTAGTATCACATTTGTTTTTCTGGTAGTTTTTAAAGGTACACTGTAAAAATGTATTGAAATTTATTACAAGGTAGACTCATCTTTGAAAATGAAGACTAATCCTGATTAGATTCCCTGATGTGTCTCCAGATGAGAAATATATAAAAGCTTTGCATATTGTGAGGAAAAAAGCAATATTTAAATTTCTAAATGTTTTCTTTTTTCTGTGTTTTCTGAGAATGGTAAAACAAGATGTTATCTTTCATTCTCACCTTGCTTTACAAAATACGTTCTCTTCTGGAGCATATGCTAGTTGCTGGGAATATAGATAGGCCCTAATCAATGTAATATTTTATAATAAGATTATGAAGCCAATTATATTATCATTTTTCATTGAAGAAAATAAACTAATTCTGGGCCACAAATGATATCCTAAAGCAAAGTGGTGGTTGTGAGAACAACAAAAATAAATAAATAGATAAATATAAAACCACAATCTAAAATAATTCCTAACAGAAGAGTTGCCTGTATTTAGTAATTGTGAGAAAGCCAAAAAGAAAGCACCAGTTCAAGTCTTTAGAAATCCAAATTCTTCTTTTCAGTATACAATTACATTCTGTTACCATCATTGTTTTTATGTTGACATATTCTCTAATGTATCATAAACTCTTTGACATCAGAAACATGTTTACTTATTATCAGATTTTGTCCAAACCACTGAATATGTTTATATACAGTTAAAATAAGCTAATCATTTTGGTTAACTGAATGAAAGAGTGAAGGGACTGTAATGGCATTCACTATGCCACTTTCTTTTTGAGGAGAAAAGACAGGGACTATAATTATGCTTTATATTTGCTAAATTTTAGTAACTAAAATACAAAATAAAAATACTCAGCTTGTATACCAGTGAAATAAAAATACAAATCTGAGGAAAATCATTGGCAAAGAAAGTTATCTGAAATCAAGTTTCGAAATTTCTATGTAATACATGGGTACCAATTAGCTTCTTCCTACACTGGATACCAAGGAAGGTAAATTTACTCAAAAATGTAAATAAGAAAATAAAATCTTAAGTTTAAAGATTATCCTCATATCCAAGGTAAATAAGTACAAAGAAACAAGATGCTGAAGCAGAGAGAAGAAAACAAAAACCAAAAAAAAAAGAAATCTCATTACTTAAACAAATTGGTAAAGAATATGAAGAAATTATAGTTTAAATTTGAACAGTCAAAGAGAATAAAAAGATTTTTATAAAGTCATTAAATTGAACATTATAAAGTTTTTGGTTATACTAAATACACAAATAAGGCAGTTTCAGTAAAGCAAAGTAAACAGAGTATTCTGAATAAGGAAATGCAAAAACAGTGAAGATTTATCACAGATTAAAACCTACATTGCAATGACAATAATATCTATAATAAGATATTAATAATAATATCAAGAATATTTAATAATATAATCATTATATTATATATTATATTTATACAT